>JAGFNX010000195.1:0-31421 GCA_017657125.1 Scopulariopsis brevicaulis
GGGGGGGGGGGWGGGGGGGGGAGCCTGACGAGTGTTTTGGCCTTGTGTCATTGTCTGGATTCACACACTCTGGCTCGGCTTTCTGCGAGTGTAATGATTTCTTGCTCTTTTTAGCCATGATGCTGAGGAGTTGGGGTGTGAGTTTGCTCAAATGTCGGCAGTGAGATTACTTGAGGCGTGAGTTTTAACACGAAGAGCGGGGAAGCAACAAGACAACCTTTGTCTCCAGTGGACAGGCGTATTACGTGGGTGGCTGTTCGATGCCTAATTTCTCGTTACGACGTCACTACGATTGGGCTGCGTGCGCACACCGCTCCTGTTGTGTAACATGAGAAACATCAAGAAAGTGACCTCCTCGTCCGTCTTTATGGTATGTAGAACGCAGTGCGGGGACGACTAATAGAACGAACACATTTGTGCCACCAGCCTTCTCCGAATGGGGAAAGTATTTCGGGCAGAGCGCTGACTCCATCCTATTATCGCAATCTCGCCATGGCAGGAGGGACCTGCACACAAAGGAAGCCGCATCCTGTTTACCCTTCGGTCTTCGATCTCGCCCACACCACAAGACTAAAACGGCCGGCAGAGAATCTCGCCCTAGCAGCCTGCCGAACTAACGGCAGCTACCCCATGGCCACGACGTCATCTATGACCGTGCTGCCAGTAGAAACAATCCAGTGAGAGCAGAGCAAAGGTCTTGGGCGGAAATCACCCTGACACGCTGGCTTCTATGGCAATCCGGCCAATGTGTGCGACTACCGTGGCGAATATAAGGATGTGCAAGAGCTGGGGGAATTGGTAAAACACAGAAGGGAGGAGGTGCTAGGACCGGAGCAACAGGACATGGCGCGCTAAGGTTGCTGAGGAGGCGGTGAAGCGTGTGCTTGAGTCTCAGGCCCCGTCTTATGAGTCGCATGGGGAGAGCAAGAGGTTTGGTCCATGGGAAAAGCCTTAAAGGAGACTCACCATGGTAAAGTTCCCGTGCAAGGGCGTCCTTGAACAGTGACTAACCGGGAGCAGCCCTACGGTCTGATGTCAAGGGTCGAGTCTATAGTTCGGGAAATATGGGCGTCCGCGGAGACAGAGGGTGAGAGTTCGTCTCGAAAATGGGACAATGGTTACTGGGGTAGAGCAGGTTATATCTTTTAATGCCATCAATCGAATGCGTATGCGGTGGCGCCCATTCTTACTGCATTTTCTCTCTCGATTCTGAACTACTCTAGAAGCTTGTCTCACCAGCTTGCTGCTGCTCCGTTCCCGATAGCTCGGGATTGGGCAGACGTTGGAAGACAACTCACAGCCGGAACCTCGACGGTGCACATTCATGGTAAAAGAGGCCAGACCCCTCGTAATGCTCTCCCTACTCGCGCAAACCGTGTTGGGTCAATCCTGTGCCGGCACGCAACGCCCACCAGCTTCTCATCTTTAATCGGATTAACCACCTCCCCCACCGACCGACACCGAGGTGCGTCACACAAGAATGCTGCGGTCCGGTAGAAGGACCAGCGCGAACTGTACTTCGCAAGCATATACGCATAGACAAGGCCATGTTTCGAGACGGCGAAAGGGGGCAAGCTGCAGATGGGAAAACCGTCGTAGCGGGCTCGGCTGATCGAGAAGAGAACATCGGAGGTCTCGCTGAGGCGGTGTATACATGTGATTGCCCGCCTTTGCTCTTCAAGCTCTTCGCGGAGGCGGTCGCGGTACCAGCTACGTTCGTGGTGGGCGAGACCGAGCATCTTGTGCCACCGAGCGAGTACCGTGTCTCTTGCTGCATTCATGGTGGTTGATCTCGTGGTGGAAAGGTAGTTGAGGTTGTGGTCATCGGCGTACGGTAGGCAAGTGGAACGGGAGGAAAGATATCGCTTAGCCTAGAGCCACGTGTCGTTATCTTCTGAGCTGAAGCAAAGCGGACATCCTGGGCGCAACAACCAGAAGGTAGGCTATGGGTGTTCACTCAGACCAGAAGCCGCACTTTTGTGCGGACTCGCACAAAGCCAAAGGGTCCGGATATGCAGAACGCACCGATTCCCGTACGTCCAAGCTGCGTGACCTAAGATTGCGCGCTTAGCCAAGCAGCACTCTGAGGCTTCAGAAAGACCTGGGCACCGGGCCGAAACATACAAGGCCACCCTCGTATAGACCTAACCGTGCTTAGCACTCATGTCGAAGTAATGTGTCGGAGCATGTGTCTAATGCACCGTTCATCCCTGAGTTTGGGGACCACCTGGCCATGAGCCTCCTATGTACTGTACTCGACCACATTGCCACATCCCTCGTCTATGCAAAACTCGGCGGCTCACAAAAACGGTCAGCACAGGCGATGGTGGTACAGAATGCGGGAGGCCAACCACATTCTCCCGAAAACCCAGTGTCCGTTCGACGCACATAAAAGCCGCGCAATTCCCCCGCTGGGATATGAACATGTCTAACATCCTGATAGCCAATTCTTTCTTCCTAATCATTCTTAGTCAACTCATATTCAGACGCCGTCATGAATACTCACAGTGCCATCCCCGCGGTCACTACCACGCCAGCTCCAGCTTCTGCTCGATGCCCGGACGAGGGCCCCGTGATCGTCGGACTCTATGGACTCCCAGGCTCCGGAAAGTCGTTCCTCTTGGATCACATTTCCCAGCAACTCGGCTCTCGAATCAGCTGCCACGAAGGTTCCCAACTCATCGCCAACCAACACGGTGACATCGCTGCCTTCGAAGCCCTCGGTGAGGAAGAGAAAGCTCGAGTGCGCGAGGCCGCAATCAATAGCGTTCGAGCACGGTGTGTTGAGGACGACACAGCGGGTATTATCGCGGGACACTACTCCTTCTGGCCACAAGACGATCCCCAGCCGGACCGCGTCATGACCCCGGGAGACTTGGCCACTTACACCCACATCATCTACCTGGATATCCCCGCTGAAACCATCATTCAAAACCGTGAAGGGGATGCCCAGAGATCCCGACCAATGGTTTCGACAGAGCATCTGCAGATGTGGCTGCGGCTTGAGACGTCCGAGCTGCGAGAGGCCTGTTACCAGGCAGGGATTCTCTTCTCCGTCGTCTCAGGACCTCGCGAGACCTGTGCAGCCAACGTCGTGGCACGCATCCGTGACTTCGTGATTCAGTCCGAGTCTGCGAACATATCGAGCGTCCTGGCCAGACTGGAGTCGATCATCGATGGCGGCTGCGGAGCTCAGCTCGAGACAGCCTTGGTGCTGGACGCGGACAAAACCATCGCTGCAGAGGACTCCGGTATGCTCTTCTGGCAGTCCACTACCAACATCACTCAGAATGCGCACGGGAATCCGTTGAAGGCCCTGTTCAGCAGCAACCTTGGCTACTCATACCTTGCCTTCCGCCAGGCTACGCTGCTATACGAGGACGCGGCCGACGATAAAGCCTTCGATCGTCTCTGCGAGGACTTGGCTGCGAAGATATCGTTATATCCAGACATCATGGGCCTCCTGCGTGAGGCTGCTGGGCATAGACATGTCGTCGCCGTCGTCGTAACCTGTGGATTACGCCACATCTGGGAAAAGGTCATTCAACGACACGGACTGTACGGGAGAGTTCAAGTCATCGGAGGAGGCCGTTTCTCAGATGGTTTCGTCGTCACGCCCGGGTTGAAGTCGGAGATCGTGACTAGGCTGCGGAACGCTCACGGCTTGAGCGTCTGGGCATTCGGAGACAGTCCCGTGGACGTCCCCATGATGAGCAAGGCAGACCATGCTATCGTCGTCGTGGGCGGCGAGGAGACAAGGAGCAAGTCTATGGACGCCGCGTTGTTAGAGCACGACATCCAGGCTCGCCAAGTGCTGTTTTGTACGGTGTGCCCGCGGTTGGACGTCACGAGGCTTCCGGTCGTGCAACTCACCGACCGTGGACTCATCGACTCCATCCTCGCCCGACATGGCGAATCCCGGATCTTACTCGCAACGGAAAGCGCCGCGGCTAAGCTGCTCATGACGCTTACCCGTGACTCAGCGATCGCCGGGCCGAACCTGCGAGAAGCTCACCGTCGAGTTGGACTGTACTTGGCGGTACAATTTGTCGCTGGTGTTATTGGGCTAGAGGAATTTTCGATCCCTCATGTCCAGGGGCGAAATACCAGTGGATATCGACTCCGCGAAGAGGAGAACGTGTTGATCGTGGCCCTGATGAGGGCTGGAGAGCCGATGGCGCTCGGGGTCAATGACGCGTTTCCTCGGGCCATGTTCCGACATGCCAAGGAACCCGCCGATATTACTGCTCAGCATGTCCTAGGAGTACACTCTATTGTGTTGGTGGATGCGGTGGTGAATAACGGGGATACGGCTGTGAGGTTCATCGAACATATCCGCCACCTCGCTCCCGCTGTCCGGGTGGTGATAGTCGCCGGAGTGGTGCAGTCACAGTGCACCTCGGCTGCAACTCAGAATCGGTTCGCGCTTTTAAACAAGGGCGATGCGGACCTGACTCTCGTCGCCCTTCGCGCCTCGCATAACAAGTTCAAGGGTGTTGGTACCACGGATACTGGGAACAGGCTCTTCAATACTACGCACTTGACCTAAACGGTGTGTCCCAATCAGTTCATAGGTGTTATATAGTCGACTCCCTTCCCGCTCCGTGGCTTCCGGTTTCCAGTTATACTAGGTCAGAATCAGAGGAGTGCAATTGGATACCAGATCCTGACGAATGTGAACTTCCGTGATCGTTCAGCTCGTCTGGGTCCTTGAGCGGGCGGAGACTGGAACTGCTCCAGAGCCTGATTAGCTCAAGGTCTCTGTGAACGGAAAAGTACTCACTTGACCATGCACAGTGGAACGATTCTCAGCGCAGCTTCGTACGCAAAGCCCGCTAAACTACTCCGTACCGTCTCAGCTAACATCTGGAGCGCAGATCTATGGGTGTAATTGATCATTCCCCGTAAGCACCGAGTGGGACCCTATTCTACTTCAGTTTCGCTGGCTCGTCCGCTCCTTCACGCAGCGATATGCAGCCGGGATATTCCGCAGGATGACTCGACAAGAACAGTAGACACTGAACATAGCAACCCAAGTCTTATAGAGTGGCTGTGGGCAGTGCTGCTGCAGCGCATTTCTTCACCTTCACTTAATGCTGTTTCCACGTAAATTCTGCTTTCAGCCACGAATCTGGTAGCAACTAGGTCCAGCAGGAGACTAACTATCAAACAGTAACCTATTCTTGTGGCCGGAAGCGTTGGTGGGCCTCCCGCAGGAAGGGGGCATGAGCACCATGGTGGTTGGTGAGAGGAGCAGCTTGAGTGATTTATGGGGCATTAACTGCCGCCTTACTTATTTGAGGGCTGATGTTTGCTGCCTCGGGTTTAAAAGTAGGAACTCTCCTCTCTTGTGATCAAGCCTCTTTCCTTTTGTCAACTTACCCACACAACTGTATATCCTACTTCACTTTGGAAGATCTTATTTTGCGTTATACCAAGGGGTGACCGCTTAGGTTAGGACCTTGCTCCAGTCCCGGAGATCAGTGCATGGCTGATAACAGAACCAGGCCTACGAGGCAGAGTTGGTCTTCCCCAAGCAACATGGAAAATCCTTCAGAATGTACGCCACTCGAAGTCCATGATTTACTCATTGGATGCTAACCTAACCATCTTTCTGGTATCAGTCTTCGACGACGCCTGTTTTGGGCTGCAAGGCGATGAAGACACCGCGAGTGACAGCGGGCAGAGACCCTTGGATACACCAGAAAGATCCTCAGATCCGGCGCAGCTACAGGGGCCATACATGTCCTTGCCTGCTGCAGAATCTTATCATAACATCGACCGAATGCCCACAGACCTCGAGGTCGCTTGCACGCAGAGCGAAACGCTATCGACCGAAGTTAGACGTGATCAACAGCTCGGGAGAGAGGTTAATGGTGCCTCCCACACTCTGTAGAGTGCGCACCTTCGCCAATCCACGACAACAGATCATGTTTATTCTTCGTTCCCTTCATCCTTGACCCCCGACCACGAAGGCAATAACGGTCATTCTTTTGCTGGAACTCCAGAGGCCTCACCAAACAGCAGCTCATCCTCGAGCAGTTCGTTATCGAACCAGTATACTGAAGAAGAATTGCCTCCATGGAGCCCATTCTTCGAAAACACAGGCAGCGGCTACAAATGCATCTATCACTCGTTACATCCGCCTCCCTCAGGTCAGGTTTGCTCCAAGACATACCCGAGACCGACGGAATGCAGGCAAGTCTTGACCGATGCGGGCTAAAGAACTTCATCTGAACATCTATAGGAAGCATTTTAAGAACCATTTCAAGCCAGTGAAATGCTTGAAATGTCCGATGCGTATGGCAGAGAAAGGCTACATGAGGGACCTTGTGAAGTGTCATCTCAATGAATCCACCAGAGAATGTTTTGTTTGTGGATTTTGTTCGAAGACGTTTACGAGGCAAGATAACCTCCACAAACACAACAGGAGAAAGCACTGTCGTTAAGGATTCTTTATCCGGAAGAGGACGCGCGGGTTGTCTGTCGGCACAAAATACTATTGTTCCTTCTGTTGATATAAGTAAATTCGCGTACACTGCATCCTCCGCTGGGCTTAAAGCTTGTTCTCCGAATTGCAAAACGCCTCAGTCTGGGATTGCTTGTCCTGAAGCTGCATCAACAGTTCGACTCCTCGAAACCATCAGGCGACCTCCCACTTTACCCCGACTCCTTAACTGTGCTACCCTCAAATCAAGGAGCTTAGGAGACCCACGGCTGAGACCTCACATCTGGAGCTGGCGTCCATCGATGACCAACAGGTACAATAACGTTCACCTGGCCAATACTCCGTGCCGTCAAGGAGACTGTGGGTCAAGCCCTGAAGTGCCCGCCGTCTGATGTTCCAGATCCACACTCAAGCCTTCCATGGCTTCCTCGATATCTCGCCAGGCATCAAATGAAGTGAAGTGATGCCCCATTGTCCCTTCCCCGACACCGCTCTCGTCATCAGTTGACTCTTCAGTTGTATCGTTTGCTGGAGAAGTGGTGATCATGTAGTCCTCCTGCGTTATCATTGTCAGCGAATCAGGGTGCCATTCCGATGAGACGATGGTTTGGTCGATCTGTTGAAGCGAAATGTTGCAAATAATCCTGATAACTGCGGTCAGAAGTTCGCGCTGCTCGATAAAGCGCGGATCACCATTGGCGGCAGGCAGTACTGCTGGTGCCCAGTTCGGGTAGATCTTCTCGTGACTGTCTAACCTGACCGGCATGGCACGGTGATGTTCAAAGTACAGCTTGCATGCGAGACACGCCGGTTTGCTGCAAGCAATATACTTGTCACTCTCTGCAAACTTCAGTCCATTGCAGTGGAAATGCTCAAGCATCTGAATCTCCGCATGTACGCATGGCTCGATACCACCGCTGAACTTGTGGCGAATGCGTGCCTCAAGGTTGACTTGGCTATCCAGAACGGTGAGTTTGCTGAGAATCTCGGAGAAACGATGGCCACGGTCTCGGAGCATTCGCCCCAGAATACATTCGAGATTCGTCTGGGAGTCGGCCTCAGGTACAGGGGCAGGTACTGGCATCTGGACGGCCGCAACCTGATATCCATCGAAGATATGGGATTGGCCCAACCGGCTAGCGTCCTCAAGAAGTTCCTTTGGGACCCGAATGTACGCCGCCAGACGTCCGACGAAGTGGCTGATGGACCGTAATGTTTTAGCCATGTTCCCGGCATTCGTGCCGTCGTCAGGGTCCCGGCTTAGGATCTTCAGAAGACGGAGTTCTTGGTCGTGACGAGCTTCATAAGCCTGGTGGCAAGCGGCATACAAGTCAACGTCGGGACTAAATTCGAATCTTTGAAGCCACGACACTACACGTTGCACGTCGTCTATGAATTGTCAGTCGCGAATGTGGCAAGGCTCATAGAGCAAGACTTACAGGTTTCTTGACAGCCACTTTCGGCGTCGAGATGGATTCTGCATTTGGTTGAGGCATTTGCGAGGCGCCGAGTGTTGTTATAGACTCTCTGTCGGCAAAAACTAATACAATCACGGGCCAATGCTTCCGGGTCAACCTGGTGGGCCGTGACTGTGTTAAGGATGCTTTTTAGGAACTTGAGAGTTGCCGATTCAACGCCTTGGTTGGCAGACACCCAGAACCGAAAACAATCGTCATCTTCTTCGACCGAAACCGATGTAGAACTAACTCCCCCTTTTTTGTAGTCGCAGATAAACGCCAAATTACGGACGAACCTTCGACGAGTGGCGATACGGCTTGTTGAGTCGTAGTGCGTCACCAAAGGAGGTCCACGTACTGGCCGCACGAAGTAAGCGAGACACAGTGCCTCCCATAATCGAAACAAAAGCCTCTTGTTGTTGTCAAGCCTGGGAGTTCGAGCCATGGCTGTTGGTGACGAGCTTCTGCCGGTGGTGAGGGCAATGACTGTCACGATAAACGCTTTGAAGCTGGTCTAGGTTGGTGTGAACGTTGAGCACTGGGCAGCTAGCAGCAACGAGCACCAGGACCACGGCACATTCCCAAATATACTATTTAAATTCGCCTAGCCGAAAGCTGTCAGGATGGTGGGCCTCCCGCATGGCAGTGTCATATGTATGCGCCTCTCGGAAGATACAAGTCTTGCTATTGGGTGGAAAGTGCCCAAGTTTAACCTATCAAGGCCGAAGCGTTGGCATGAGCATGTAGCCAACCTCGACCGGCGTCGTGGCACGAGTACACGCTGGCACAAACCCCTCACCGGTACCATTCTTTGCAATGCAGAAGGCGCTCGGGTTGACTCGTTGGAAAGCGAACAGACCTTCTCGGCATGTGTTACCGGTTATCAGGGCCGCCATGGGGTCCTTCAAGCCGAGAGGTCCTGGGAGTCTCTGTTAGTTGGAGAATATTTCGAGGGGCCGCGTCTGAAGCCTACCGTATGACACAGCCCAGTGCCAGATCTGAGCGGGTAGTACAACGGACCGCTTTGCACTGTTACGAATACACGTTCCTCTGGGGACACTGAGCGGGGCTGAACTTCCGTCATGGCTCTCAGGGACCTGCCACACCCAGGCGATCCCCTCAGCAGACCGAACTGGTCCAGGGGCGTGTGGGGCGCATGGGGCCGTGCAGGATGCACGATGCCTCACAATTGAGGCCTCAAAGCCCCAGGGTGGACATGCGGCCGGAGCAGCTGATCCGTCGGTTGGAGAAGAATCCACGGCTCTTGAGAAGGCCTGTGAATACGCATTTTGGATGAAACACCAATTGTCGTCCCGACCAAGTATCCAGTAGTGATGCACACTTTGCGATACCGTGTCTCATGCACGATGTACTCGTACAGACCTCAACTACGGTTCGGAAAATGCGGGGACGTCGACAGCGGCGGAGATCACCTCGCCCCCATGCCAAAACCGTAGATTGCCTAAGCTTAAGCACCGCCGATAGTTTATCTCGCCGACAGTCTACTCCATCGCCGTGTAACCCGTGTAACATGGCATTACAAATGCTTGCTGAGGGAATGGAAAAAGTGTTGAGAAGCGGATTGTGCTTTGGATCTTGCTTATCAGACCCCGCACTGATAAGGGAAAGGTGTTCTTAGCGGACTGCCATGTGAGGGGTAATGTGCTGAGGTACAGCCAAGTTCAGGTTCAGCGTCCGGGTTTTTTTACATGGAAAGTTCTCCAGCCAGGGTAGTTAATTTGTAGCGCACAGTGAGATTGCCGAGAACATTGTGTATCTGCACTCCCAGCATCTTAACACTTATATGGATATACTCGATTCCGAAATCCTTGAATTCGGGTTCCGCTTTCTGTTACCATCCCTCCAGGAACCCTGCATGATAGGGGTTATCTTGCGGTCAGGGCCAGTACGGTTTAATGGCTTCATCGTTATTCTCAACCACTTATGGTTTGATCGTGCTTGACGGATGGCGGGGAGGCTGTAAGGAATAGTTTTGGCTATTTCGTCGTTAAACCCTTGGAGGACCATAGAAAGGAACTGCTTATGCTGAGCCTTTGAGAGTCGTGGAGCCATACTATAAATTTCGAGTCTGCTTTGGCTGAGAGACAAGAGAGGACAGTTCCAGAAAAACGCCATGACAGGGACCTTTGCGGTCGCTGGAAAATATGACGTCATTCTTCGAAGGTTCTAAAAGACTTGATCTTATTACACGTGATTTTACGCGTGACTAATAACCTCTAATCGCGGAATAACCCCTCTGCGCGTTCTGCTAGACAGCCAATGAGACCATCATCTCCGGTACGATCGTGAGAGGTTTTTCGGCCCGGTGAGTACTCATCCCACAAGTGATATACTTAGGCTCGGTCCGTCCCTAGCGCTGCTCTCTCCATGTTGGGTTAGACTTTGTCCCTGATTAGTGTCGCGCGGCACGACGGTTAGATTTCTGCCGTGTCCGGAAGTCGCCCCACCCAGGTGGGGCCAAGCTTTCTATCTCAGCAGCAATTCAACGCAGATACAACCGATCTCACTAGTGACGGAATACGCAGCGCCGCGCCGGCGACATAACCGCCACCTCCAGATCCTTTGGAAGCCGGGCACAGCAAAACTGGGGTCGCGATGTCAAGCCCAACCCCCGCCCTGCTCGAGCAGATCGCAAGTAAGTCTAGAAACGGAATTCACTATCTGCGTGACGGCAGCTAACTATCAATAGCGATGGTTCCTCGCTACCTGTGGAGAGTAGTGTCGTCAAGATCCCGTCTCTATGACCTACTTCCCCCATTCTACTACTGGAGACAAGAGCATTTCGACGACGAGCAACTCTCGTTATGGGTCTCCAGTCATATGTTAGGGGAACGGTATTATGCGCCTTGCCTTATTGTCTCCTTTACCGGGTCCTTGCTCTGGGCGCTGAGCTACGCGCGTTTTCAACTCATTAAGAAAGGGGCAACGTGTGTGAAACTATATCTGGTTGATACGCGGAAACTCCCCTGCGACGTCTGGATCTCCCCGGCCACAACTCTCACTAGAATTTAAAACATCAGGCCGAGAGGGTTTCCTTGGCACGATGAACCCTATCATGAATACTTTCTATTCGGCTGTCTGCCCCGCGATGACAATGCCATCGTCGGACGGATCCTCTTCAGGAGCATCCCTTCCGAGTTCAACGCTCTAGTACCCGGATTCGATTATTTTGATTCGCATGAAGGCCTTAACACTTTCCTCGACCGGGTGAGCTTGATGGGCTTCTCGGGGAGTGCCGGCGCCCAAATCTCTGCAAACGATATATCAATAGCCCGCCGGGCTGCGGCCGAGATTATCCACCCAATTGAAGACAAGGTCGTGCATTTCCAGATCGCTATGATGTTTCTCTCGCTACGGAAGAGGAAATGGGATCAGGATGGCTTCCAAAAGTTGAGGACTGCCTTTACAGGCAAGTGGTTCTTCCGTATCCATCTCTTCCGGACTGTTGTTTACATAAATCTTAGGTATTCGAGTCCTATCGACATACTTATTTACGTCGAGGGACTCAATCATTCACGATAAGATGGTAGACGTGGAAGAATGGGTTAGAGGTATGGAGTACATGCGTTTTGAGTGCATCATGACTGCTGCACTTTCAAGGCTCCGACATACGACAAGGGTACCAGTAATTGAGGATGTCCGTAGACATCGTTAAAGATCTGGTTCATTTCAAGCACGCGCACTCGTTGCATGAGACCGTTGGTAGCTCTATTAGACTGTGAGGTTCTGTATGATGCTGTCGGAAGTGAGTCGCGTGATGCGTCCGAAACTACTAGATAGAGAGGAAACTGCTGCCTGCAGGTGCAGAGGTTGAGAGGAGGGGGGTCTTTAGGACACCAGGATCCAAGATTCGGGATCCGGGGAAACAACTACCGTTGCTAAGCCGCTGATAACTGTACCTTGACCCACTACGTACACACCGTCTGAGGACTTCGCCGTGACTTTACCCGGGAATGTTTCATTACTAAGAGACGGATGCTGAACCTGAACAGCACTGTACGGCAGGGCATACATCAAAATGTCTCAATACTATATGGTTTTCGAAATTTTGGCTAGCGGCACGGGGGTAGCGTGTATTATACATATAAGCGAGGTTAATATTGTATATTTGTAGATAGGTATCACTATAAGATATATATTTCTTATGTAAATGCTCTTCGAGATATCGGGTATTTCCTTCGCGCGGGGGCTCTTCGAAAATTTCGTATATATCGAGGCGTAATACAGTTATGAACAAAAGCACCTTCCTTTTTGCACTTGTAAATTCCAATTATTTGGCATGCTCTGCATAGTGTCGATTTTACCAGTCGGACCATATACTTCAAGTGCCTTGGAGTTGACTGATGGAATAACGGTTTCACCGGAATCCGCCGCTACGAGTGCGAGCGCTTCCGACAGGGATTCCCGGAACCCGAAACCCGGTAGCTCGGGAATCTTTGGGATCCAGTGCTAGGATGACGCTCATGGTGGGCGGCTTCCATCCTTGAAATTGTCGCCGGCGATAAGACGGGGCCTTGAGAGGCAGACAGGCTTGAGAACCTGTCTACCGTTTGGCAGCCCGAGGGCTGAGAATGAGGGTTATCGCTACAACCTGTGTTGGCAGTTCGCTCAAAAGACGAGAAAATACCACAGGTAAATTCAAAGGCTAGTGCTAACATGACACTAAGGTCCGGCGCCGCTCATGCTCACCTAGTCCAACTCTTCCTCTTCGGCCACGGCACTTCCTGGTACTGACTTGGAGACTTGACCAACTTATCAATCTCGTCCCTATCCACCGACATCCCTTGGTAATCTATATCGTCATCACAAACATACATTCCTGTCGTAGAGTCCCACTCTAGCGTCACAACTCGTCCAACCCCACCCGGACGAACCTCGATGCTCCTCAAGATATTGCGGCAATCCGGGAAACACTCAGCAAATTTCTTCTGCAGTTCCTGCTGATCGTTCTCCCATCCCTTATCACGTCGATTCCAGGTGTACTCGCGGCCCTTATCATCATATACGCGTATTATTCGAATACGAGCGGATGATGTCTTCCTGCGCTTGGCATATCCAGGAGAATTATCGGAGGGCCTCTTTATCCCAGTCTTGGGATGGAATATGTCCTCATATTCGTCTTCTTTGGCCTTGACCGAGTCGGTTGGGTGTCCGCTGCCTGGTGAAGGGTTGTCGTTCTGTGAAGTCGTTCTGGCGGATTCGGCTCGGGATTGGAGGCTGCCGTTTGGTGATGGATCTTCCAAGAGGGCGGGCTCGGGTGGAGTGGCAGGTGCGAGGTGTTCGTGTCCTGGTGGATGGCTGTATGACGCGCTGGGAGGACTGCGGAAAGTCTCGACGCTGCCGTGTGGTGGCTCTGCAAGCGGAGGAGCAATAGGTGGAGTGGCATCCACCAGGCGTTCGCCAACTAACGAAGGATCTCTGTGTAAGGTGGGAGAAGCACAGAGCTCCAGATGCCGCCGGGACCGTTTTGGCTGCTGGGAATTGCTTGGATGCAAACAAACCGCGGAAGTTTGCCCAGGCAGCGAACCCATAGCGACGCCGATCAGGACGCCGAGCAGGAATACCGGGAAATTCTCGATTGGCAGGTCTCTGAGCGAGACAAACTCGGACTTCGCGACTCCAGCGCCCGCGCCAGGGCTGGCAGGTACTTGGTCGGTGTCGACGGACTCGGAACACGGGGGAGCTGGGCAATCCGGTAGGGAATCGGGGAAGTCGCTTTCCCATGAGAAATCAGAGAAGGGATCCCTGACGTCGTATTCCGGAGGGAAGTATGTCCCCCGGGGATTATCAAGATAGTCATTGAGCTGAGGTGGCAACGAGTGTGGGCATGCATCCCGTGGAGCTGGATCTTGGCTGAATGGAGCGGCTTCGGACTTGCGGGTGCGGCTACCTGGCGAGGGGCTACCGTTCTGTGAAGTGATCCCGCCGAGTTCGGTTTGGAATTTGAGACTGTCGTTCGGTAACTCTTCCAAGAGAGCTGTCTTAGGAAGAACGGCCAGTGCATGTTGTTCGTCACCTGGCGGGTTGGCAGAATCTCGGAGGTCCACGATCTGGAGGTTGCCGTGTGATGGCTGGCTGACGATAAGCGGGTGGACTCCGCAGCCTGGTGAAGAATCTCTGTACGGGGTGCTGGGGGACGCACAGGAATGTGTTGCGCTTCTGCCGTCCGTCGAGAGATCTTCATCCAGAGGTAGAAGTTTGAGGTTGCCTGGCTCTTCTTCCCAGTTGACGAATTCATCAAAGGAAGCCCAAGGCGAGGTGTATGCATCGAATGTAATCGTTGCCATTGTGGTGGATGGCCTGTGGCGGGGAGAGGGCGGGGGAACGGAGGGAGGATGCGGGAGGAATGGGAGAAGAGGGGTCGGGCAAGCAGGAGGGGAGGGGACGGCTTTAAGTAGCTTGATGAACCCCTGTCTACCTGGCCGGTTGACACGTGCGGCCGGCTCGCTGGGAGAAGGGAGTCGAGTGGGCTCCTGGTCGAGGGAGACGAATGGAGGAGAATGGGAGAGGTCAAGCAAGAGGGAGGGGAAAGGATGGCCTTGGGTAGCTGGGCAAACCTGCGAGGGCCTCGCTTGCAGACAGCTGGTGATGTCGAGAGGGAGTGGGGGAGAATAGGGAGAAGAGAGGTCGGGCTCGAGGGAGGGGAAAGGACGGCCTTAAGTAGCTCGATGAACCCCTGTCTGCTTGGTCGGGCCAACTCGTCGGTCTGCTTGGCCGGCTGGAACGTTCGAGGGACGGCTGGCTCGTTTAGGAAGGGAATCAAGTGGTGAAGGAGAGGAAACGGTGGGAAAGTGAGGGAGATGGAAAGCCAATCACCCTCGCCTTGCCAACTCGCCGGCCCGGCTTGCGGCAAACCCCTGATGACAAGAGGGAACTTGGAATACGACTCCTCGTGCACCCTACTTCCCAAGCCGCACGACCCCGTCGTCCAGTGTCCACCGGAGCTGCTCGCGAAGAAGGTCAAGCCAGGTTTTATAGTCCACGGGTGGCGCCGATCGTTGTCCTTGGCCCGGTGGAGGGCGACGTTGGGGCACTCTTCGTCAAGGTCCCGTCGGCTGACCAAACGCAGGAGATAGTTCTGCGAGTAGTACTGGCGGTTTGCAGACGAGCCGCCTCGAGACGGGCCTTCGCCCCGCTTCCCACGTCGGTGCCGAGGGAGGCCTCGTCGAGTCTTGGGTTGAGCCGGCGTTGGAGTGCCTGGTATTTCCGTTCCGGCCTGCCGTCTCTAACACCATTCCAGATCTGATGGAATACACGGAGGACGATGTCGTCTCCTCGGACTTCAACGGGAACTTGTCGTCGTGCATCTTTGACGCCAAGGCTGGCATTGCGCTGAACGACAAGTTTGTGAAGCTCGTTGGCTGGTATGACAATGAAGCTGGTTACAGCCGGACGGTAATCAAACTGTTGGAGCACATCGGGAAGACTGGGAAATAAGTATTTAGTTAATTAGTATAATACGAGATGCAGGAGGAAGGCGTGAAGAACTCGATAGGTAAGAGATATCAGTGAGCCTAGAAGAGGCTGAGATGTTCGAGCCAACCTTCGTATAGGTCTATTAACAAGCTACGGGTATTCAAGAAGCAATCCCATGAAATATTGAAATTTCTACTACCGCTGCCATAAACTCTCCTAAATAAAAAAACGACCAATTAATTATGTTCTGGGGTTTCGCAAACGGGCCGCTCTTGACGTAGAGATGAGCGCATTGAGACCTCATCAGCAACGGATTTATCATGCTACACCACGTCCTGCTGCCAACTGCTCCCAAGTCAATTACCTCACCATTTCGGTTCCGCAAATCACCGCCAAGCTAATAATAAGATATGACGGCGAAAGGAAACGTCCGGTCGCCGATTTGTGAGTGACCATGGGACATAAAGAACCTACAGTCCGTATTTTTTGTTCTGCCACCTCTCAGCAAAGTACTCCTCCATTTTGTGTCCAGGCGCTTCACTCCCTCGTGTTGATTCGCTGTCGCTGTCATTATCGCCGAACTCCTCCTTAGCAGGCCTTTCTCTAGCAAGGTCAACGGCGTGGCGGCTCTCACCTTGCACCCCGACTCGCCCAAATCCAAAGGACTAGCTCATCTAGGTGCTAAAATTATCCCTCATGTTCCGGGCCGCCCACTCGTACTGGCGAAGACTCAAAGACTCGCAGTGCGATACGTTATGCCTCGTGCCACCGGCACACGAGGATAAATTTGGTATTGCAAGTGAGCTGGTGTGTGCAGCCAAGGAAGCAAATGTGCAGAATACGCTGCTTCTTAGCTCGGCCGCCTGTGAATACGCCGATCCGCAGAGACAGCCGAGGTTGAGGGAGTTCGTGGATCTGGAGTGTTTATTTATGAAAGCGGAGGGGGATATGAATACAGCGGTGGGGCACTCGTCGTGTATTATTCGGTAAGCTTTGCAATTCTAAGAAGGGCCCGTTCTGAAGGGAGTTGAATCACCTGGGACGGCTCTAAGGAGTTAGGTGCGAGGCTCGTGACGGAGGATATTGGGGCCTCGAGTATTCCATCGTGAAGAGATGACCCTGCAGCACCCACATTATCGCGGATATCCCAATCACGTGTTTTAACCACGAGTTATTACTCCGCTCTTCCTGCACCTCCGACGACCCATGCGTCACATGATATGTTAAGCTCCAATGATATGATTAGTAATTGCAGATCGGCCAGGTGAGCTGACATTAGGTAAGCTAATTCTCTGCGATCTTTTCCAGAAATATGTTGCCCCGAAGATGCCCAGTTAGGCAGCAGCAAGCCAAGCGGGTAGCCATCTGCAGGTAGCCGTCTCCCACTCCATGCCCAAGACGATTCGCCATGGCTAGTCAAACCTCTTTCTCCCGCGATCCCGTCGCGGAAAACACTGGATTGAAGTCGATTGCGGGCACGCCACCTGACACAGTCTTACCGTTGACCCCTCCAGCGTCTGACGAGCGACGTGCGACTTCAGAGTTCAACGCGGACGAATGGATCCGAGCTCTGGAGGACTATCGAGATTCCTCGGGCTCCAACAGAGGAGCCGCGCAGATTAAGCTGCTACCGAAACACTACGAGCAGGCAATAAAAACGTTGAAACGGCATCCATCGCTAGGTCAATACGTTGAGGACAAAGCGCGGTAAGCTCTGCCCTTATGCCGTTCATCGCGCAGGTCTAATGAGACCATAGTTTTGACTACGAGCCCGCACGTGGACTTGTGAATCTTCGAATGCCTGCTCCTGTTCACGACGTTTTTTCTACTTCGGTCACAAACGAAATATACAAGCAGCTCCAGGCCATCGCAGAGCAAGACGACAGAGACGGAGAATTCGCAGCCCAGATCGTGGATGGGGGTTCGTCCCGAATTTTGCTCAATACGGAGGAAGAGCAGCCCAGAGGTTCTAGTGTTGCATTGCAGCGGCATCCTGACGGCCAATTTCAGCACCGGCAGGCCGCATTTCCCGGGGTTGTACTCGAGGTCTCTTACTCGCAAGATGGGAAAGACCTCAAGAAGCTGGCTTGGGAGTATATACAGCATTCAAACGGCGATATTAAAGCTGTAGTTGGGATCGATATCAACTACGGTGCGAAACCATCGACAGTGTCATTATGGCAGTCGGAGTATACGCAGGAAGACGGCGAAGACACGCTCGATGTACGAGCAGCGATAGCCTACGAGGTATATGCTACAAGTTCTTTACGGAGGATTAGGCTAACCATACACGCAGCCATTCCGATCCCCAACCGGCGAAAGACTGAACCGGTCACGCAATCTCCCACTTGCACTAAGTGATTTCGCTACAGACGAGCTTTCCGAAGCGTTGGGATCCATATCGCTATCAATAAATTACGAAAGGCTTGCGGAACTCCTCGATCAGGCAGAAGAGATACAGAAAGCAAGGGAGCAAGGTCCTGGTGGTGGCATAAAATCCGGTCGGAAACGTAAAAGGCGACAGCGACCTTCCACTCCGACTGATCAACTATTGTCTGGAGATGAGGCCCTATTTCACACTCTAGAGAGCAATGCCTTAGAGAGAGCCGCTGCTGAAGACGATGATTTTCAGCCGCCAAGAAGGAGGAGGATTAAGTCATCTAATACGCATGCCTAGTTCCCCTCCATCCTCCCGCCTCGACATGTCCTCGGACAGCATAGTCGACATCACCATGGCCAGCAACACCCGAATTCCTCGCCATCCCGTCCTCCGCTGCCTTAACGTTAGACCAGCGTCGTTCTGGAGTGGGACCCCGTCTCGCTGGTGACTGCAGACCTCATCTCCCTCCCTACCGTAACGGCCAGAAGACGGGCAACATCCCGCGGCCCCTGCAGATGCACAGCACTAAATCTCCGGCCTTGCTGTTAACACCGAGGACACCTTCCTCCTGGTGCTGCGCACCACGGCGGGCACCTACACGTCTGAGCGCGTCGTCGTGCGCACGCACAAAATGACGGGCCTTAGCAGCATTACCATCACCACCAGCATTCTGGTCCTAAAAACCACGAATTACTACGAGATAACACGAGGACTCGGTTAGCGGAGCAGGGTCGGTGCGAATGCCTCGGGTGGTACACTGTTTGACGGCAGGTGGGCAGTCTGACGTCATCGCAGCCCAGTGTATTGGACAGGATGATCGGATCGTGGTGCCATGAAGGGAGAAATCGCATGGCTGCTTCTTCAGAATGTCGAAATCGGAGAGCGCTACGAATTTCCCAACGGGACGGGTCGTGTATGAGACGGCCGATCATGGGATCTTGGGACGAAGGGAGGTGCGAGAAATGGTTTGGGTCTAATTTGATGAATCCAAAAAGTCATCCGCGGCAAGAAGCCCTTGGCGCCGGGGCAATCAAAGACAGCGGAGAGGCCAGCAGGGGTTGCGTAAGGCTAAAGTGACGCGTACCCTCCGCGCGCCATAGTCTCTCATTAGGTACGATAGCGTCGAGGGCTCGCCGCAGTTCTACTAGTTCTGCGTGCTCGAAGTCGGTCAATATTACCCGTTCGCTATCTCATAGAACGTTAGCATCCCGCACGTCTATGTGCACCGCCGTGCCTTCCTTTTAATGTAAAAGTGCCAACACTAAGGAGCAGACTATACCGGCGGCGCCGCGGGAGTCGCCGTACTCGTGCTGAAGGAAATTAGATCACCTGGAACAGCTCTTGAGTTGGTGCGAGGTCCGCGATCCTGTGATCGTCTGTCCTCACTTTCTCCGTCCAGGACCGGAATTTCGAGGCCGTGACCCGAAGCCGATCCGAGGCACGATCTTTCGTCGGAGCTGACCTGCGGTGGGACCCTAAGGCCGGTCGGCTTTCTCGATGCCAAGGACCCCTGTAGATAATATTTCGAGATGAGTATGGCAGGCCATCAACCAGTCATACATCTAGATTCGACGCGACCACGACTGTGGAAGGTTATCATTGGAGATTTTCCGGGCAGGATTCCCACTGAGCTGAGATGGAGGTATCATGAACTCTTTCCGGAGACGTAGCGAGCACCATCATTGGTCAAGTAGTGGCCAGGTTTTGGGCCGGCTGATGCCAAGAGGAGAGGGAGATGGGAGAAGTAGCTCTACTACGCAGAAGGGACGAGTGCTGTCCAAAGTACTTGCCATACGGGTCACCGCGCTGTCGGGATGGCACAGGGTCCATGGCACGTGACTGAAATCCGGGGAATCAGAAACGGCATTCCCGGCAGCTGCACACGCATTACAAGTCATGCGGCAAACGTCGCGAAATTGTTCCCCCGCCTCCTTGCTTCGCATCCACATTCACTCCCGGCCTGCGATGTTCATACGGTTAACTTGATGGCCGCCACGCCAGGTCATGGCGCCCAACCGAGAGGGCGGGCGGAGCTGCATGCATCCCAACTTTGAGCGGCGCATGCGTACGGAACCTGGGACTGGATGCACCCGTCGCGTTGCTAGCCGCTCCATGTCCAAGACGATCCGGCGTGGCTAGCGAAGCCTCACGCCATCTCGTCGCACGAAACACCGATGTCTTTGCGAGCACGCCCATGTGGATTTTACACGGCAGCGAGGTATTAAATCACGGTTCAGCCTCTTGGTAGGATTCCCAGCTGAGCGTGAGATCATTTCCGAGACGTTCTACGCTTCTTTCGAAGACGTGGCGAGCACGTTAATTGGTCGGAGGCTGGAGGAATCAAGGGGCTCGACGTATGGGTCTGAATCGTCATCTATGTCCGTATAGGCGTCGGATTCCTCATCGAACTCCGGGATCTTCTTCGCGTTTCTGGGCTGGATGTACACCAGCTCGTGCCTCCGACATCCCGTCCACATGAGGATGAAGCGGCTGCAATGATAGAGACGTACTTGAGGCGCATGATTGTCCCGCCCGGTTGGTACCGAGACCTGCCACCCGGTCAAACATGGCGTCATCCTGTATGTCTTACTGTCTTCTGACACAGTGGTTCGTGAGGGGGGTGTTGTTTCGCCTGGCCTCTGCCACGAACGCGATATATAAACCTGCTACCCTTGAACCCTGTACGGCAAAGTTAAGTAAATTAGAAACACCGTCTTGAATTCATTCTGAAGCTATATTGTCCCACAAATGTCGGTACCGCAACAAAGAAATAGCAGCAGGATCATAGCTCAACCTATCTCTGCCTATAACATGGTCCATCATCCGCCAGCCCCAGCACAATAACTCGCCCTGACCCGCAGCCTAGTGCTACCGTATATTCGAACAAACAACCTTCTGACATCGTCGATGTATGGCTAGGGCATATAGCCGAACTTGACGGCCGGTAGTTCGGTGGGAGCCATAGGACGTTCTGCTTGTGTTGGCAGATCCATCGCCAACCCGTGCTAAGGCCATACCTATATCTAAATCTAGGTTTGCATGCATGTTCATCGTTCTCGCCAGAGGCGTTTGAGCCTGAAGCAATCTGCCGGCCATCAGGCGAGAATGCAACTGACTCGACTGAGTCGCTATGGTCCTCGAGCGTTTGCGTGCATGCGCCCGACTCGCAGTCCCAGACCTTGATAGTGTTGTCGCGTGAGCCCGAAGCGATCTGCCGGCCATCAGGCGAGAATGCAACTGACCAGACCAAGTCGCTATGACCCTCGAGCGTTTGCGTGCATGCGCCCGACTCGCAGTCCCAGACTTTAATCGTGCCGTCGTGTGAGCCTGAAGCGATCTGCCGGCTATCAGGCGAGAATGCAACTGACTGGAACCAGTCGCTATGGCCCTCGAGCGTTTGCGTGCATGCGCCCGACTCGTAGTCCCAGACCTTGATAGTGTTGTCGCGTGAGCCCGAAGCGATCTGCCGGCCATCAGGCGAGAATGCAACTGACCAGACCAAGTCGCTATGACCCTCGAGCGTTTGCGTGCATGCGCCCGACTCGCAGTCCCAGACTTTAATCGTGCCGTCGTGTGAGCCTGAAGCGATCTGCCGGCTATCAGGCGAGAATGCAACTGACCCGATCCAGCCGCTATGGCCCTCGAGCGTTTGCGTGCACACGCCCGACTCGCAGTCCCAGACCTTAATCGTGCCGTCTTGTGAGCCTGAAGCGATCTGCCGGCCATCAGGCGAGAATACAACTGACTCGACCCAGCCGCTATGGCCCTCGAGCGTTTGCGTGCATGCGCCCGACTCGCAGTCCCAGACCTTGATCGTGCCGTCGTGTGAGCCTGAAGCGATCTGCCGGCCATCAGGCGAGAATTCAACTGACCAGACCAAGTCGCTATGACCCTCGAGCGTTTGCGTGCATGCGCCCGACTCGCAGTCCTAGACCTTGATCGTGCCGTCGTGTGAGCCTGAAGCGATCTGCCGGCCATCAGGCGAGAATACAACTGACCCGATCCAGCCGCTATGGCCCTCGAGCGTTTGCGTGCACACGCCCGACTCGCAGTCCCAGACCTTAATCGTGCCGTCTTGTGAGCCTGAAGCGATCTGCCGGCCATCAGGCGAGAATACAACTGACTCGACCCAGCCGCTATGGCCCTCGAGCGTTTGCGTGCATGCGCCCGACTCGCAGTCCCAGACCTTGATCGTGTCGTCGTTTGAGCCCGAAGCGATCTGCCGGCCATCAGGCGAGAATGCAACTGACTCGGCTGAGCCGCTATGGCCCTCGAGCGTTTGCGTGCATGGACTCCAAGTAGACTCGATAAACGACTTAAGGTTTACCCACGTAGGCTCTTCATCACTAAATTCTTGGCGTATTAACGAGTTAATTGGACTAAAGACCAGAGCTGACACATATGCTTGAAGCGGAGCATTCTCAATGGTATACCGGTTGTGGAGAGCAAATCGAACAGCATCTGAGGTAAGGTTCATTATTTGGCCTTTACAAGATTGTGCCTGCATCATATTAGTGTTGTTCTGTAAGGTTAGATAGAGCACTTACTCTTAAAGCGGCTTCGAGCAGTCGAATAGAAATGATAATCTCTGACATCCTCTGTAGTAGAGCTGCCGCTTCAAGCCAGTATAAAAAAACGCGCCGAATGAACTTGTCGATCCTTTCTAAGTCTTCGGTCTCGGAGCGGCTGTTTCCAGGGTTGGCATCACAGAAATGGCGGGCCCAGTGAACGCAGGAATACCGCACGCTAGCCAGCGGGTCCGGATCGGGAACTTTGACGTTGTCGATCGTTGTGCCGAGATGTTGCAAGTCGCACATGTTACGCCGCAGTGTCCCATTTAACAGGGCTTCGACCGACTGCACGAACATAGTACGGTGGATTCCGTCGAGACCGGATAAAAAGATCTTCTGGTTTGCTCCCCCGGTTAGGTAGTCCTTTACAGACTGGTGGATAAGATATACCACGTCCCCTTTCACGGTAAGAAAGGACCCGCATAAATCAACAACCTGTCGGACACGTTTTGCATATCTCTCTGCAGCCAGTCCTGAGACGACGGCGAGTTCCTGAAGATGGAGTGGGCGATACGCCAAGGTCGCTGTTGAAAGTACCAGCCGGCAGGATTCCGAGGTCGTCCTCCTGAGATTCTGAATCTGCTGTATCATCCGGTAATACAGACCTTCCAGCTCCTCTGGGAGTTCTTCAAGCACTTCTAGCGGATACACGCTGTCCGGTTTCTGGAGCTCATTGATGACAAGAGCAACCCACAAGAACGTGCCGTTCGCCTTCTCACACATTACGTCTCGTACTTGGTCCCTCGTTTCATGATCTTCTTGCAGAGACGCCACTGTCGACAGCTTGTAATCGATAAACGCACTAACAGCTAGCGCAACTTGCTTAGCGTTCTGTGTTACCTCGAGGCTTAGCCTCACCTCGGAGCCAGGTAAGCCCTCGGGACTGTCCGTCTTAAGCAGGTTCTCGATTCTCGGGATGTTGCGGCTCGAGACAAGCCACCTGACGCGGGGCGATGCCATCCCAGGGCCGGCGATAAAGCGTAGTAGCTGGTCCTGGCCGGTCATGCATTCGTCAAGGGCATCGACTGCGAGGTAGGCCCTCTGCAGCCGCTCGTCCTGAAGGATGTCCTCGAGGACCGTTGACAGGGCGTAGAAGCTGTTGGCATCTTGGAAAAGCTTCGCACCAGCATGGTCGTATCGAGCGTTGAGATGTGATGCAAGCGACGGCTGCCGGTCGCAAAGAGTGTAGATAAGGCCACGCAGAACGGCCGCGGCGTTGTTCAGGTTCTCGTCGGTGCCCTGACAAAAGAAATAGGAGAGGACTGTCGAAGATATGGTGGGCCGCTGGCGTTCGAGCTCTTCAATGATGGTGATCATAAGCATGGTCTTGCCCTTGCCAGGGTCGCCCTTGATCCACAGGAGCTGAGTATCGTCGGCGCCATGCCATCGACGGAAATCGTCGCTGCTGAGGATCCAGTTAGAGGCGCCTCGAAAGAGACCCCCTTTCGTGTCCTCGATACGCCGCATGTCGTCGCGCGGGTCGGTGAGCCGGAGGTCTGCAAGGCACTTTTTTGTCCGCTTGTCCTGCTGCCTCTCCTCCTGATTCTGATCGGTCTCCCGAATGGCTCGGCTGATATCTTGCAATTGAGCATGTTGATCTCTGGCTTGCTTGGAGATGTCGTTTAGCAACGTCCTGACTTCCGAGTCATGGAACGTGTCGATGTCTCGCTGCACAACCGTCTCGGCGTCTCTAAGAGACTGTAAGGCGTCGGCCCAATCGTCTAGTTTAATCATGTCGCGTGCGATAGTGGCCGCGGTTCCTCGGAAGAGAGCACAGACGCTCTTCATCTGGTGCGACAGTAACTTCTGGTAAAGGTGTCCGATATGCTTCTGCAGCTCGTCTCGCAGCCCGGAGGTCTCGGCGTGAGTCGTCTCAAGAAGCTTCGATAGATGCCAATACCAGTCCATCCTCGAGACAACGTGAGATATGCTGTCACGGAACGCTTTCGACTCGCTGAGAGGGTTTTCGAGGATCTGGGAATATTAGCGAATGCTCCTTCCTGCGGGTGATACGCCTACCGCGAGCAGCAAGCAAATGCCAGCCCAGGCCGCAGCGGCTTCTGGGGCGTGCTTAGCAGCCGTGCTGATTAACTCCTTCACCGAAGACACGACACGCGTTCCCTCGTGGACCTTGTCCATTTTTGCCGCGGCCTTTTCCGTTCTGCGAAGACCTTCCTGGACTTGGCGATCCATCTCTTGTCGGGCATTCTCGGCGACATCGTTGGCGTCCGCCCCCACGTCGCAGACGGCCTCCGGACATAGCTCGCTAGATAGGACGACTTTGTATGCAGCTACCAGTTCTGGGTCGCCCTCGCAGATCGCATCGTAGGCGCGTATCCAGAGTAGAGACTCTGAAGCTGAGCTATCGTTCTCGAAGACCGAAGGCGGACGCGTGGTGGTGGGTGTTTGTTGAACTGTGGCGGGCGGCCCGACTGGGCCACGGGAGCCGGCATCATCGATGGAGATTTGACGACCTGACGGGGCTGTGGAGGCACTCGTTGCTGGATTCGGTACTGGTGGCTTCGGCGAGTGCGTGCTTTTGTCGGTGGGCTGCGTCAGGCGTGGGGAGGCCTTCCGGCGCTTCCAGAACCTCCAAGGCATGGTGTTGTGGATTGTTCAGGAGGCGGGGTGAATTGTGCAGGGAAAAACTGCTGCGCTAACCGCGACATGAATTAAAATCCATGCGGCTTGACTCCCTCCTAGCCTATGCATGTTGGTCGGCCATCAGGCTGCAGGCATGGCCCATATGACCGCAGCATTATCATTCGCTGTGAAGAGTGCAGTGCACATGCAGCACTGGTGTCATCCGTGTACAGTTACTTCGAAGACACTGACAATGAGCGCACAGGGGTTGGGATGGAGGTGTTCCGGAGTCCTGGCATTGCGGTTTCTAGGTAGACGCGTTCCGCACCTTACGCGAGCCGGGGTCGTCATTATACGGATCGGCGGCCGTCAGGTCTGGTGGGGCAACGCGTCGGCCCGCACTTTGGTGGAGGGCGCTGTCAACCCCTCATCGAGGCAACCAGCGGCAGCCGTGTCGTAGGCGCCCGTGGAAAGTCGCACCGGGCCTGCCGCTCTCGACCCCCGCATACTCCACACCATGGGACCGTGTCCTGGCAGACAAATATTTGAGCATCAACCAGTCATACGTCTGGATTCGACACGACCTCGAGTGTATTGAGTTATCATTGGAGGATTCCCGAGTTGGATTCCCAGATGGATTCCAACGGGTTTCATGGACCTTCTTCGGAGGCGTGGGAAATACTATCATTGGCCAAGAAAGCGGTCAGGTTTTGGGCCGGCTGATGCTAAGAGAAAAAAGGGACATGAGAAGTAGCTCTACCACGCGAGGGGGCGAGTGCCGTCCAAAGTACTTGCCATGCGGGTCATCGCGCTGTCGGGTTGGCACAGGGTCCATAGCACGTGACCAGAATCCGGGCAATCAGAAAACGGCATTCCTGGCAGCGGCACACGCATTACCGCAGTACGTCAGAGGGCCTGATGCCACATGTGGACAACCTCGCGCCACATACCTTCGCCACGTAAATTTGCCAGCCCCGCCTGACTACGACATGACCCCGCACTTTAAGCTTTCGCATCGCCCCGCTTGATGCCCCACGATCCACATAATCTCCTACACCGGACAAATCGTTATCGTTCGACATGGCCTACTGCTCACGGTGCGTGAGGGACTTCACCTCGTTGTCCGGCAAGCAGCAGCATATATTCGACTCTCCCAGACACCACGTTTGTATGGAATGCTCTCACCAGCTGGATTTCGAAACCGAGGATGAACCAGTGGAGCATGCAACCGAATACCACAACCGTTGTAATCCCTGCGACCGCGCCTTTCGCACCACGAAGAGGATTATCCAACACGACGTTTCCGTGCACAACCTATGCTGCACTTGTCAATTTGTTTCAGCATCTCAATACCCATGCAGCAAAGACCGCTAAGTGCTTTGGATGTCCGAGACGGTTCTCTTCGATTTCTGCAATAGTACTCCATCTCGAGGCCGACACTTGCGAATGTGGGGCTGATACCGACTACGTTACTGACGTTACATTCGATTGCTTTCAATCCGGAAAATACACCGATGACGAGTCGGAGTATAACTTTACCTGTCCGATTTGTGGAAGCTCGTTCGATTCTATAGGCGCTATTTTACAGCATGCTGAAAGCGACTGTTTCGACGAAGATTTGATGGACAATGAGAACAGCCCTTCACAGATTCTTACGGTATTTACAATCAGAGAGAGCCTCATTATAACAGGATCACGCCACTTTTGGCTAAGATGACTGGACAGCCTAGTGTGTGCCTACATGCACTTTCACGCGAATAACTTCGTGACAGGGAAGCTCCTCCACAAGACTTGCTAAATGTCAGTTTATCAGTGTTGTTTAGATCACGTGAAACAGATTATGGAAGACATGGAAAATCGTGTAACATATCATCTGCTCTCTGAAAATGTCTCCGCAGTTCTACCTAGAGACGGACCAACCCAACAAGCACTATGAAAGCCCTGTTATCTACTCTTTCGAACACTGGAATTCTTTCTGAGAGCCTCAATAGAGAAAGAAGATGACAGACCGCGAGGAAGTCGAAAGCATTTTGCAGTACAAGTTCCGAGACCACGCGCTTCTTGATGAAGCACTCGTGGCGTCTGGGGCCGGACCTTCTCGGTCACGCGATGACGCTAGAAGACATGGAAACAAAGGCCTTGCTCTTATAGGAGATGCTCTCCTTCGTCTTGTTATTGTCGACGACGGAATCATTGAGGGAGCAAGCACCGGTAAGTTATATAGCATCGTTGAGAGCATTCCTAGCTAACTGAGAACCTACTAGGAAAATGCCAGAATATCTGTTCGGCTCAAACGTCCAATAACGCCCTGTATAAGATTTCAAAGAAAGAGGAGCTCGCACGGTTTATTACCTTCGCTCCTTGCCAACAAGGATATATGTCTCGGACTACGGGTGCTTCTACCGTGGAAGCACTTATAGGGGCAGTATGGATCGATTCCTCGCGCGATTTCTTCGCGGTCCATCAGGTTATTCATAACCTCAAGGTTGGAACCAGACTCTTGCATAATAGCAGTCATGACTATGGCAGAGCCAAGTAAACACACGAGTAGCGGTGGTGGATGTACAGTACGTTAACAAGGTTTGTAGGGACTGGCTGTATAGTGGAAATTGTGGCCTGCTTCTCCGCTTTAGGTGAGCACGAGTGAGCTACAAGTACCTACGAATCAATCTTTAATCTTCTTGCCCTTGTTCGCGTCTCTTGCCCTGATCTTACATATATATTATAATTTCGAAAAGCGTCGCCTCTTTGTAACGGCCGCCTTAGATTCTATATAAAAATTTTCGTTGAATCGCGCGATTCTAAAAGTTACCTAGACACAAAAACCCTCGACTGCACCACGGGCCTTACTCCACTGACAAAAAATGTTCCTCTTCTCGTCCATGTATTGGACAGTCCACGGTAGCCCCCTCGCCATGGCACTGTCCCTTTCAATTGCCTCCCTAGCAAATCCCATGTCCGAGTCGTCGTCCTCCGTCCTGTCTTCTTTCTCCGTCTTATCTTTATTATCCGTCTCGTTCTGGTCGTCCCCCCTCTCTCTGTCTCCTTGATTCTTCGTCTTTAACTGATCTCCTTTATTTATCTTTCTCGCGCGGTAAAACTTGAGACGAGTGCTGCGCCGCTCCGTCGAGTGGCCACCATTGTGTGGCTGATGTTATAATCACGTGATTAGTTGAGCAAGGGTGGATCCTGCTAGGAGATATCTATGGAAGCCGTTAGAAACCGGTAGAAACTTTGAGAGTCTTGGCTGCCATTGATACACGAGGCAATGTTGCCTGAGTGTTTGTCCACCAGGAACAAGCCATCCTTGAAAACCAGGGTCGACTCGCAACACGGCGGATTTAACCTACTAAACGACCTCGCCAGCAGTCCAGCTGGCGAACGAGCCGCTATCAATATGACCGCCGACAAGTCGGGCGGCGTGCCACCGCAATACAAAGTTGACAAGGAGTATCCTCAACATGGTTCTCTCCAACAATATCGACTCGCACAAGCAGCTGCCTTTACCTGCAATCAGTGCGGCAAAGAGAAAAAGTCGAAGTCAGTGACGACTCGAGACGGGAATTGGGATGCACTTTTGTGCAATGGCTGTTATGGTTGGCTTCTCAAGAGTTCCAGATAAACCCACAGACTAGGTTTGTGTATCGAGAAGCTCAGTGCTTCGAGAACAGGGAACCCACTTTGGTCACGCTCTTCCCTTCAGCTACACCAGCACTTGTGCGTCGTTAAGGTTGCTTGACGGATTCGGAGAAATTTGTAGTATGGAGCATACTGAATCAGTCTTGAAGGTGGGCCGTACGCATGTATGTACGTGGCTCTGGACTCCAGGGTCCCGGGAAGGTATGGTGGCAGAAAGCATGGGTTCAAGGTTTTTGGAATTGGGCAACGTCAACATAAAATGTTTAAAGATACTGGACCGCAGACACAGTGTTACCGGAAATCTTACTGTGTGCTACAAATTAGCCACCCCTCCCAGAAAACTTTCCATGTCAAACCCGGGCGCTGAACCTGAACCCCACCTCAACTGGCTCTTTTTCTGCCAGCCCCTGCCCACAGGTGCCTCTGGCCCAGCTACCTCACGCCTTTCCTTCTTCGTCTTCCTCTCACCCCACCAGTCGACGCTTTCCATGATCATTACTGACGAGATTTGCACAAATAAGTATCCTCTAGCTGAAGGATATGATCGCCTTTAATGACGGCATACGAGCCACCCCTTTCCAACGGCATCCTCGATAGCAGAGGTCGCCAGACCGCTTTGGCCCTCGTCACAGAGTGGGGGAGCGAGTCCTTGCGCGTCATTTGTCCATACTGCCTGGGATGCCATCGTCATGGCTTCGGCGGACTTCCGCTGACAGGCCAGACCCGGGTGGCACACTGCGGCCTAGGTTCAGTGAGCTACCAGCTATGCTACCCATTCGAAGAGCAGTGTCAAGCACAATACTCCTACAGAATCGATAAGACGAGGGGCGTCTTCGTGACCGTCGGCGTCGCGTTGCCTAACTACGACGAAGATGAGGAGACCGAGGACGAGGAAGGGGAGAAAGAGAATGACGAGGATAAGAGCGAGGAACCCGAAGAAGCGAACAGGGATTTCCGAAGCCTACAAGCAGAGCAGGGCGACAGCAACCGTAATCAATTGCAAACGCTCGAGGACCAAATCAAGCAGCTTAGTGTTGACAATGGGGAAACACTAGAGCCCCCTTCGTTCGATAAGATTTTGGAAGAGCTTATGCAGGATAAGTGTTATCGACAGAGTCTCTTCAATTCGCATTGCATCCTCAACGACTTGCGCGGAGTCGCGTCCCTGCTAGAGACGTACAAGGACGATCCGTTCGTCAGCTGGAGAGGCAGGGACCGTGTCAACTGCATCGCTCTGGCCGCAATTGAAGGCCATGAGAAGATGGTCCAGTTCCTCCACGACAAGGGTGGTAACCTCAACAATGCCGATAGTCGCGGACGGACGCCGCTGATGGAGGCCGCGCTCTGGGGGCGGCTGAAGGTTGTGGACTTTTTGCTCGAGCACGGCGGTGACCCGCGCGCAAAAGACCGCAAGGGACGTAGCGCCTACTTTTACTCGAGACCCTCGAGGAAGACTACGAGGATGCGAGGAAAGTTCAGCCGCTGCCAAGAGAGTAGAGAAGCCGAGGCCAACCGCAGGATCATTACTGTCAAGCTCCAGGCCTTTGAACCGGTCACAACGGCCGAGGAAACAGCGGGCTCACGCTCACCATATGAGTTCAAACTTGGTCACTTTATCACGAAGACCACCCACTGGGGCACCCAGATCGGTTTCTACGAGCAGAGTATCGCATACGACGTCCCGGACAGGTACAAGACGGTGGCGCGCCTTGACCGTGGCACGTTATTCCCAGTTGTGAGTGCCGCCAGTGGTTGGCGCACTGACTTTGCCGTCGAGCACGTACTTGACAACCGCCTCTGGTGAGACCACGTCCTCGAGCTGTGCCAACTGATCGGATACGCCCTGCCCGACGACGCTTGGGATGAGCCGAGGCGGCCGGGCTCATATTATGCGTCCCATGTTTATACACACAGGGTACTTTGTCAGATCTTCCGCGCTTAGACGGGTAATTGTTTCCCCGAAACCCGCAACCCGAAAACTGTAAGGCAATGCTGAATCAGGCAGCAAGGCAGGAATGGCCAAGTCTGAAACCACACTTGTCTCGACACAATAGTGACTCAACTTCTTTCTCGAGTCGGTTCAGCATTCGCTCCACCACCATGGCGCCAAATCTCGCGCGCTCTACTCATGACCTGATTCGGAATATGATTAATAGTAAGTCACAAGGCGAAGCACTCAAAGATGACGAAATAGCCAGAATCGCTAGCTGTTCTGCACGCACGGTCCGCCGCATCCGCTTCAACCTACTGGTCTTCGGATCAACCAGAGCCCCGTCGAACAGTGCCGGCCGACCCAAAACGATCAGTCATCCTATGTTGTCCGCTTTATACGACCGGCTTTCCATTAATCCCTCCATGACTCTCAATGATATGGCCGTTTTCCTTCGCGAAGAGTTCGATGTCTACGTGACACGATACAGTATCCGCAGAGCCTTGCAGTGGACGAAGAAAGCCACGCAGAATATCGCACAGGAGCGAAACCCCGATTTACAAGATGAATATATGCACGAAATATCGGCCCTCCGTTCCGATCAACTAGTGTTTATAGATGACACCGCATTAGATAAAAGCATTGTGACCAGACGCAAAGGCTGGGCTCCTCGAGGGCTGCGACCGCGTCAAGTCAAGCGGTTTCATCGTGGTCGGAGACTCCAGATACTTCCGGCTTATGCTCAAGATGGAATTGTACATTTCCGAGTCTACGAGGGATCAACTGWTGCMGAAATATTCGAGGGCTTTATCGAGGAGCTGCTTCCATATTGCGCCAAGTGGCCTAATCCGAAATCCGTCTTGATTATGGATAACGCGTCATTCCATCACTCGGAGAGAATACAACAGCTGTGTGATGATGCGGGAGTCGTATTACGCTACTKACCGCCCTACTCGCCTCACTTCAACCCGATCGA
>JAGFNX010000196.1:0-123281 GCA_017657125.1 Scopulariopsis brevicaulis
GGGGGGGGGGGGGGGGGGGGGGGGGCGCTCGTTCATCTCCTCCCACTGGAAGGGGCATTTCTCTTCATTTACAGCCGAGCTACTCTATGTAAGTCGGGATGAGGAGGGCAACGAGTAAGGTGTGCTACATGTTCCGCTCTTTGCTTCTGCTTGGGCTGGGAAGAGATCTTCGGAGAGCAGGATGAAGTAAATTGGCGCGGGAGAATTAATATCGGGCCCGTGGTGGTGGGATAGCTCAACCCCCGCAAACCATGTTGATGGTGTTGTCGGTTTCTTTCCAGCAGAAGCTCCGCGATATGAAGTGCCCCTGAATCCCGCCAGCAGCCCGCTCTGCAGACGAACGTTGGAAGAGAGCCATATTGCTCGTGGTCGTGTGCTTGTAATGGCGCCTTTCCGACACTGCTCCTACAGCGTTGCACTTCGACTCTAGTGAGTATCATGCACATGCACATCGAGCCCCTCCGGCCAACGGCGTCCTTTACCTCCGGAACGCTGTGGTCGGAAGCTTCCCGGCCCCGGTCAGACTCCCACCTTCCGGATCGGGCCTCGCCGGGAAACCACCGGAGTCCCCCGGCCTCCACGCAAAGCCCCAAGAAACACGGTGTCCGCAAGGGACGCCGCGATCTCCATATCAGATCATCCGCGCCACCCCCGATCGAAGCCGTCGAGTAGCGTCTTCCACCTCCTTGACTCCAATCCCCATCGAGAAAGGATCGGCCCTAGGAACCGCGAGTTTCAGCCCCTTACTGCCCCGGATGAGCGGACCCGCCAGAGCCAATGCGCCCGTGAACCTATTCCCCTGTGTGCGGGGATGTGACGAAGCTCTGCGGGGGGATCGAGGTGCGACTGCCGATGCATGTTGACCCCAGCATCGCGTCACCGCGTCCCACCAGTTATCCCAGCGGGGTCCGCCGATGGGTCAGCTGGCAAGCCGACCCGGTGGCGTAATACATAGGACCAAGGACCAAGGAAGAAGGCGCGAGGGTGATCGCACCGAAGAGCTTCCAAAAGCGTCGACTGCCGTGGCGGTATCATGATGTTTGGTCGTGGTTGAGGTTGATCTGCATCTGCATCTGCATCTGCACAGGATTGTGGGTTGGGTAAGCCGCGGACCATGGTTCGCTGGCGGAAACCTTGGAGCGTGCAAAAGCCTGTAGAAGCTTGGCGACGATGTTGATCTGGAAGGGAGTGGTTTCCGCTTTTGGGGCCGGTTCCGGGGTTGAGTATCCGGGACATGCGGGTGCGGGCCCCCGGGAGCTTATCTTTGCCACGGACGCGCTCCGTGGGATTCGCGGGGTACGACCGTGTGAGCGGCACGTCGGGGGCGACAATTTCGCACCTGGAGCTAAACCTGTTGGTAACGAGTTCCCACACGAGCTTCCACACGAGCTTCCACAAGAGTTCGTCAAACTTGTAGGTGGTGAGCTGGGCCGGGACATGCACCGGCCCCAAATCGGCGACTTACACGGTTGCCTCCGTTCTCCCCACTTCACCCAACCGGGCCTCTCCCACAATTGCCACAGACAGATTAACATGTCCAAACTTACGTCTCCTCTGGCCCAGGTTGCCCGCGGAAGTGAAGTCAACGGGATCTCCACCCCATTGCCTTCCTCGTAAAGTGCCTCCTCGCCGATCATTCCAAGCCAGCTTCCATACCCCCTTCCCGAAATCCAAAGTATCCAATACCTGCCATATCACGAAGATATTCAGGGAGAAGCCACGAAAACTTGAATCCCGCCCACCCATTCCCGATAGATCAACATGCCGAGCCCCCCGCGTCACGCGCCCCAAGCCTCTCCCTACGAGATGCCACCACCCACGCCCGCAAGTCGCCACCCAGCTTACAAACCGGCCCCGTCCCCCCGGGCTGGAATGGGTGCGCCGCCCGGCCCATGTGACACAGCCTGCAAACTGACGTGATGCGGCGTCTAACGTGCTCTCCCCGATCCCTCCTCATGGGCCGAGGAGCGAGCGTCCGGTGGCAGGCACGCCAATTAGACTTGCCCTACCGGCGCCGCCGTCGCCCCCGAACCTATCGTATGGATCAGTATTTATAGCTTCGGGCGTGGCATGCTCGTGGCGTGAGCGATACAACGCGCAGATCGCGCGTGGCGGCGCCTCGTGCTCTGGGATCCACCGGAGTATTAGACTTCCATGTGCACGGGACTGGGTTTACGAGGCGGGACGGGCAAGTACCCTTGGAAGCTGCTATCTGATATCATCGCCGCCTCCTGGTGTTGCAAGAGGGCGAGTTATACGCGTGGCTCGGCTGTGCTGCCGCCATCTGATGGCTTTCCGGTGTAAGTGACCGCACAAGTGACCCCGAGGCGTCAAGCAGCCCCCGCATTGCCGGGACCGAAGCGGTGCGTTTCTCTGCAGGCCTCATACCGCTCAATATATCCGTGTTATCACACGGGACGGACTTGAATCCCTGACATGATCGACTTGGTTCTCTCTGGAACAGCAATGGAAGGATATCACTCGGAATTAAAGCGTAACCATGCCGCCTCGGCCAGTCAGAGGCCGAGTCCCCCAATGGGTGGACCGTTGGCACGTCCGGCTATACCTGCCTTTTCTCCAAGGCCCGCCGCACGGCCTTCGTGAAACGTACTACAGCTCTACCCCAGTATCCGCCCACCCTCGACCCGTCTTCGTGGACCAGACGCACATCGTAAGAGCGCCCTTTAACGTAACGTGGGGTGGTGCCAGTCCAGTGAAGACAGCATCAACGGATCGCCCCGATCGCCCCTGGCCCCCCTAGGGTCGCGTTTGAGAACCGCCGCGTCCGCGCACGTTCCCCCGCTGTAAAGCTCCGGAACAGGTGGCGATGCGTACTGTTAGAGGTGGATGCTCAGTAAGATAAACGTCAGCAATCGGTCCGTAAAAGTCAGAGCTCAGCGGCAGAGGCAGCGGTGAAGATCCATAATAGACAAGGTACGTATATGGAGGTGGACACTCGGGAAGTCAAACAGGAACAGTTCAAGCAGCGTCCAAAGTTAGAGCTCAGAGCTTACCGACAGCGGCAAGAGGTCGCCGGTTACCCGCTACCCTTACGGAGCCCCCCGGAGCAGAAACCGTGTAACTCGATACGACATGTGGCTTCACGCCGTTGACTAACTCTGTTTCCCGCCCGAGTGGCGCGAGTGGCGTGGCATGTCATCGGCATCGTTGTACTCACCAGTCACCATTGCCCCAACGCTCCCTTCCTGTGCTTTGGGTGCGCCGCGGCGCGGGCGGTGCGAAGTATGTCTCGGTCTCGAGATCGGATCGCCCGGCGATCGAGCCCACGGCCGCAGAGGAACGCCACTGGATGACACCTTCCGTGTGTTGAGAGTATGAGTACGAGTATCAAGTAACCACCTCAACGAGGGTCCTATGCCGAAAGTTTTACTGCCGGAGTATGGGAGCGAGTAAATCCAATAACACGCTCACCGGGACGTAATGCAACCGCATCAAACATCAAACGCGAGACTTCGCTTACACGAGGGCGTGGCCATACCGTTTCATACCGCCCTAAACGGGCCTGCTCGGCATCTCCATGCATCGCAATTAATGCTCCGTAAGACAGCCAGGGGCATAGAGAACGGCGCCGATATCAATTGATATCGCGGCGTGCGACGTGCGGCGAGCAAAGCAGCGGGACGCCACTTACATCCCATCCCACCCGTCCCGCCCCAAGTAAACAACCCAAAACGCATAACCATAAGCCGCCGTACTCGACAAAAAAAAACAGAGGTATACAATCAGCAACATCGGCATGATCACGTTTGAAGAAAGCCCCATGATCGACAGACCCTGCACCGCGCGGTTCTGAAATCCCCCCGTCGTCGATCAGAAGCTCCCACAGGATAAGCGTCAAGAAACAGGGCGTGACGCCACGGCTTCGCGGTGTAAGATCGTCAGGCCCGGGCACGCTTTTGAGATGCGGCGCACCCTCCACCGTTTGGGGCGATCCCATCAGACGTGTGACACATGATGCCGCGTGGTCGACGGGGGCGGTGCGATGCCGAGTGAGCTCATCCTCCCATCCTCACCGTCAGAGTGAACAGCAGGAACTAGACGCGCAGAGCCCCAGTATTGCTGTGTAGTCGTGCAACACCCGTCACTCCCCGCGCATGCGGTGTCTCGCCAGTCACTCGACCCACGGCCGCAGACGTGAAACACACCCTCCCCCGCGCGTCACACTCAAACTTACTCACAGCGAGGCGGACAACCCTGTCAGGCGTCAGAAACCCCCCACGGCAAAAAGTAAACAATACGCGACCAGCTGACATAACTGCCCCGAAACCCCCGAGGGGCGCAATCAATGTCTGTCGCCACTGCGTGCGCGGCCTTATCTGAGCCGCGCGCCCAGCCTCGTCGCCGGGCGTTGAGTCCATTGGACGTGGCGTCATCCGACGTGAAAGAGGCAACCGGAGACGGCAGCCTCACCAGAACGAGGAGTTCTGATTGGGGCGCACCCTCCCGCCAGCTTTCAAACAACCAACGTGACGTTGAGTGGCGGCTCGCCCGTCTGGGGGGCGCTGGGGCGCTGGGTACTTGCGGCGCTCCCTCTGCAAACCCGGCCCACAGCCCCATCACGAGACGCCACCGTCATTTCCCTCCAAGTCTCGCAAAACCACCTCCAGTCCCCACAAATCCCTGCAGCGAAGTCCATTCCAACCCTTTGGCAATATCCGCCATGGAAAACCCATTCCCAATATCACGCACTTCCACCTTGGGGGCGCGACCTCAAGGCTCAGCAGGGGGCGGCACTTCGGTCGGGCCGGAGATTACACCTGCCCTATAAGGGAAAAGAATGGGAGGCTCGGGCCTTGGCGTGGGCCCCCCCTGCCACTTGGTGCCACGGGCCTGAACTTGGCACCGCTCGTGCGAGGCTTAGTGTCAACTGAAGGATGTGCCGTCGTGGTGATGAGCAGAGCCTGTGGGTGATCCTCCCTGTCTGGATCAGGCAACATCCCGCGGAGGTGGGAGACACTCGTCACGAGGCCGGCGTTTGGTAGCCCAGCCGAAGCCGAACTGACACGATGACCCAAGGCTCTCCTGGTCGTCGAGGTCCGGCTAAGGCCGCCTCGGGCTTCGCCTTCTCGCCCAGCCCGAGCATGACGTTGAAAGACTCACAGTCTGCACCCGCCCTGCAGCAAGCACGGTGCCCCCGCAGCCTCGGTCTGCCGTCGTGAGCGCCACCAGCCAAGCAGGCACTCCATCTCACCCGCTCACAGGAGGATCGGTGGGATTGTCAGCCCAGCCGCACCGCACAGACGCACACGAATCCCACCCCAAGCCCAACCAAACCAAAAGCAGCAAGTCGGAGCTGATCGTCCCCCGTCACCGCCAGGATCCATCTGCGGGATTTACCTCTCCTCGCCCAACCGTGCCCAGCCCCCCACCCAATCACAACGCCCCGCGCCTCCCCGGCGCTGCAAGGGAACGGGGGTTGTTACGTACAGATTTCCTCCCACTGTGGAGGGACGGGAGCGAAATCCCACTCCAGAGGCCTGGGAGAGCGAGAAAACCAAACGTCATCGCCCCCGTCCATAACCCGTCTAGCGCCGGCTTGTGCGGGTCTCCGTTTTGGGTTATGTGTCAAGAATGGCCGGATATCGCGGCCGCGCCGGGGTCCGCAAGCTCTGTGGGGCGCCCCAAGAGGCCTTGGCTCCCCGCTAGCCGTGGCTCGGTCGGTCAGACGAGCAGACTCTAATTGCTAGTTGCGGGCCCCGCCAGCTCTGATTACGAGTCGCGGTGGGCACGATTCGAACGATGCGTGCTTCGGTGGGCCTCGGTGGAGGACACCTGGCCAGAGTGTTGTTGCATCTGCCGGCTCTCGCGAGATCTGGTCAGTCCACTGATACGGATACGGCCGCTCGGCACCCAAGAGTTCCATCGGCGAAGCGCTAGGAGTCCCACCGGCGCGCGGCCCGGCCGGTGGCGGCAGCTGGTAATGAAAAACATTTCAGGTCACATTGCGCAGTAAAAGTGAAACCTCGCCCCTGAACCGCGCAGATATTCTCACGATCGACCGTTCATACGATCTCCGCCTGTTAGGGAGCCATGACCTGCAAGTACTCCGCACTTGCAAAGTACTCGATAGTCCCAAGAGATAGCGGCTGCAAAAAGGGAATACGATGAGCATGTTGATATTAAGCAAACACCATGAGCATCAGTCCAATCGGCGCCGTGCCTCCCGATCGCCTCATGTCCTTCTGGTCGGACGAACACCGCCCCTGTGAAATGAACCGTTCGCTGGAACATAATAGGACCCTGCACTCAAACTTGCGCGCGGCACGATGCGACCAAGGGAAATACTATCACAAGCTGCAAGTAGATTAATTTGAAAAACACACGGGATTGGCTTCGGAGGTTTTGCAGGACGCCTGTTATCTCGCCCCCTGCCGCCGTTGGGGGCGGATCCGCGGACCAGAGTGGAGACCTCGACCCGCCGCTATCAGATCGGAACGAGGTCGCCGCGCTAGCAGACTGAGCAAACCCAATCCTCCGTGGTCTCCACAAGCCCAGAGGGTCTCGTTGACAAGAGTCATCTTGGAAAGGGGTCGGATGTTGGCCCGCATACGGAACTGTGGTGGGAGAATGAGGCCTTGCAAGAGCGATTCGCCCGACCCGCTTGCGGAGCAGCCAATCGCTCGCTTCCGCAGAGCATAATCATCCAACCACTCACATCCCGGTTGGAGTGCGCCAGTACCCAGCAGGGCGGCATCTCCCGGGCTTGATTGGGCAACGGCCCTCCCACCGCCAACTCATCAGCATATTGTCCGACGCTGATCGGGCGCTGATTGGGCCAAGCGAACGGATGTTCGTCGAGTGAGACGGGAAACGGTGCCATGCATTTGAGAGGGAGGGACAAGGATGGTGGCCTGGGAAGTAGGAAGCTCTGCCACACTTGAGTGGCTTGGAGGTTGGTTCGACTGATCTCCGCGCCTCGCCGCAGAAGCCGTGCCCGCCTTCTTCCGCCGTCGAAGCACTCACTCGCATCACTGATGCTCGCCGATCCCACTTTTCGCGACAGCCGCGGAGCTGCTGGGGCACCGGGCTGGTGCCCTGGAGTGACCCTCGCGCGAGGCAAGCTCAGAAGGCCTCGGATATCAAACGAAAAGATTCAGCCCCTTCTGGGGCTTTATGCACTTGCTCATTCCATGCCCTAGACATGTGGCTGGGTTGTGAGGCCGTCTCAGACGCTTCAGCCTGCTAAATCTAGTTTGTGAATGTAAATAGTATCAACTGACATGTCGTCGTCAGTCGTCAATGGTGAGAAGGCTGGTGCCAATGACGGTGTTTCTTCCCGCCCCCCCCCCACACCAGCATCCTTCCCGCGCAAGGGATGAAAGCGGGGCGGGGCGAGACGCCGAGATCTGCTTTGCCTGAACCCCGTGCACGGGGACGCCGCGTCCCGTGGCCTATCGAAAAGCAACAACAGCTGAGTCTCGGGTTAGACCAAACACACGGCGGGGCACGGAGTGCAAGGTGTTGACAGATGTGACTCGACGCAAGACATCATCTCGGAAAGGTGGAGAGCTGTCCCGTGGAGAGGGCTGGCGCGGCTTCCATCAAAACTTCGATGGACGTTGGTTGGTCTCGCCGCGATTCCAATAATAACACGAGACGGGGCCGCCGCCGGTTCCACCCAGACCGGCTGGATCGGGGGCTCCACCAGGCACCCGTCGACCGACCCAAACGATGGGTGTCGGGCGGCAAGAACAGGGATTGTTTGTTATGAATCTCCGGATGGGGCGGTATGAAGCAATACCTGACTGTGAGAAGGCGAACATCTGGAATGAGACCTGGGGAAGAGGGCCGGCCTATCACGCCCGGCGGATGGAAGGCGAGCCTGAGTCGTCAGCGGCACCCCGCCGGCATGGGGTCCTCTGGAAGGCGCCACGCAACCCGGCGCCCGCTCGAGGTCCACTGTCAGTCGAGGCGTGCCGCGAGACAGTGTGAAGTGTGAGGAGGTAGTGTGCACGTCCGGGCGGCTGAGCGGTGGTTGGCCACTTGCCACACCCTTCTCAAGCACCAGTGGACGATCGCCGTGCTCGTGGAATGGCCTGTCAGCTCGCGTCTGGTGGGTTGATGGGTGGCGTTATGGTGCGGCAGTGGAGGGCGAGCTGCGGGGAGTTTGGCCTGCGTCTCATGGCCGGGGTTTCTGTCGCGCTTCGAGTGTGAGGGTCCGTGGAGAAGCGACGCCCGGAGACAGGGAAGACACCCACCAGCGCCAGACTGGGGTCCTCCTTCCAGGATGGCTCCCGAACTTTCTTGGTACGGAGTTACATAGTACATACGAGGGTACCTCGGGCAAATCCACTAGTCTAGTTTTGTCTAGCTGCAGGGTGCCCAATATTTGCAGGGTGGAATGTGCAGCGTGGCGTGCCACGCTAGCGTCGTGCCAATGTATTTTGTACCCCATCCAGTGCGCATGCCGGTCTTGCCATCCCCTCCTCCAACGGGATCCTCGGACGCACCTACCCTCCGCGCGCCCACCCCTTTTTCGGGAAGGGACCCACCCCTCCCTCACCCCAGAACTCAAACAAAACAGGCGCAGCGTGATATTATCAGTTTTATTTCAAGAGAAAGATACTTCACTAGTGCATTACGGAGACCCACCCACACCCACAAGGGTCAGGGATGTGTCTGATGGAGGGCGTCACAACCGAACCCCGTCAGCGGCGACAGGGATGGCCGGGGCCACTCTGCCTGTGCAGCCCCAGGTACGGGGGTACCTTGGCCCTCCGTGCTCCTGCAGGTTTGGGCCCGGCCTCGGGAACTGGGTCTGTGTCTTGTTCGCCTCGTTTTCCGATTTCAGTGGCGCCTGGTTTATTATCTATCCGGGCCCGTCCCTCCGAGCACCTTCGACCTCACCTCTCATCTTGAGTCTTCCTCCATCTACCTTTACCACGCTCATTCCCATATCTCTCCACCCTTTCCTCCTCTCCTGAACTTGTCCGCAAGTTAGTTACGTGGGACTTTTATCATTTACATAATCTCTTCTCTTCTTTCGTCTCTCTCCTTCGCCAACTCCTAGGAGTCTCTTGGTCCAGCCAGGCTTGTCTTACCGACTTACACCGCCCACCTCACCATCTGGACCCTCTTTTTTTTCCTCATTGGGATCGATTTCTTGCATCCTCTCTCACTCAGGATACATCCGGTGTGCCTTGTCATTCTTATCCTTTGGTAATACCCGGACACCTCCAGGAAGAAAGCCGGACTTCGTTTCCTTCTTTTCTTCCGTTCACCGTGGTTTCTGTGCCTATTCCAAGGATCGACAACCACTGTCCCGGACTTTCGAGCCCAGGACCTCCCACGACCTCCACTTCTTCCTGTAACATGCAGCATGCCTCGGGATTCGGTTACCCTACGCCTCCTGCCTCGCCCGCCGCGTTCGAGCACCCCTGCGCGATAAAGCAGCACCCGCAGCCCATTTCGCCCCAGGCCTTCTCGCGATACACGCCCCCCGCCCCGGAGGAGCGGCTAGGACTCATCTTGGACGGTAAGCTCCAGCTGACCAAGATCCTGGGGACCGGAGCCTATGGCGTCGTCTACGGTGCCGTGGACATCACGACCCGGGTGCGCTACGCCGTCAAGTGCCTAGGCAAGTTCAACGCGGACGGGACGCCCCTGGACCGCCGGCAGTTTGCCTTCCAGAAGCGGGAGATCCGACTCCACTACGAGGCCTCGGACCACCCCAATGTCGTTTCCATGCTGAAGATTGTGGACCGCCCGGACTGCATCTACGTCGTGTTGGACTACTGCCCCGAGGGTGACTTGTTCTACAACATCACGGAGCGCGGCCAGTACGTTGGTAAGGATGAGCTGTCGAGGCGGGTCTTCCTCCAGATCCTGGACGCCGTGGAGCACTGCCACAGCCGGGGTATCTACCACAGGGACCTCAAGCCCGAGAACATCCTGGTCACGGACAACGGGGAGACGGTCAAGCTTGCAGACTTTGGCCTCGCGACATCGTCGGCTTGCTCCGATGACTACGGATGTGGATCCACCTTTTACATGAGTCCAGGTAGGCTTGTCTCCATGTGCCTTCGCCGTGGCCTGTCTTTTTTGTTTTGTCACCCGAGCCAACAACTAACCTTGCTTCGATGCAGAATGCCTGGACCATGCCGCTAGGAGGCCCTACTACCTCTCCGGCCCCAACGATGTCTGGAGCCTGGGCGTCATCCTGGTGAACCTGACCTGTGGCCGCAACCCCTGGAAGCAGGCTTCGGTTGAGGACTCCACGTACAGGGCTTACGCCAGGAACCCCAACTTTTTGAAGACTATCCTCCCCCTCACGGATGAGCTGAACACCATCCTCGGGAGGATCTTTGAGCAGAACCCGGACCACCGGATATCCCTCACGGAGCTCCGCAACAGGATCCTGGCGTGCCCCCGGTTCACCGTGCCCGCGGTTCCCACCGTTGTGGACACCCCCCCGGTCTCACCCGAGCCCACTCTCGAATACGTTTGCGACGAGGATGCCATCATCGACGACGCTGATTACGACCCCCTCTCGCCCGCCTCGATCGAGTCCACCAGCTCCGACGACGCCTCTTTCACCTCCAGCGTGGAGTCTCTGGAAGACGACTTCATGCATGAGCAGCAGCAGCAGTTCGACAGCATGCAGCAGTGCCACCCCCATACGTTTGAACCCGCCGAGTCGCCGATGGCCCTGTTCCCGAACCAGGAGTTCGTGGCCCACGCGTACACCGGCCCCGTCCAGGTCCCGGGCCAGGAGGCCATGCCGGTCCATGTCCCCGTGCACGTCAACCCGATGCCGGCGCCCGTCTCGATGCCAGAGCAGGCGTCGGCCTGTGCGCCCAAGTCGCCCTTCAACTTCTGGTGGGACATGGTCAGGTACGCGCAGCAGGTGCCGGCGCTGCAGCCGCACGTTCCGTTCCACCATCAGGTTCCGCTCTTCACTGCTCTCCAGGGCTATTGAGACCCTGGTTCCACTGCCTGGCTACCCAAGCGGGTCTGGCCCTACCCATGTCTTGGATAACCGGTCAGACTGCGGGTCTTCCAAAGCTGCTCTGGGACAGCAAATGAACCACGGCCCCCATCACCACCGCGGTTCGCCCACGATATCGGGTCTTTGGCCCTCGGATTGCCTAGCAGTCCTCACGTTTATACGCCACGAAGCTAGCATATTATGCTCGTCGCCTTGCAAATACGTTTTTAGTATTCCACGCCCATTCCGCGTCGACGGATTGAGTTCCGGACAACCCGGTCTGGGCTTTTTTCCCCTTCCATTTCCTTTGTCTCGTCTTCAGCTGGGGGAAAAAGCGAGGAGTTCTCTTGGGTCTTGAAATGAAGTCCCATCTACGCGGTGGACGTCTTCTCTCATTTCTTCAAAACACGGGATAAGCATTGGGTTGGCGCAATATGCGGAGTGTTTCGGATACACTCGGGAGTTTTTGATTTTCCCTTTCTTCACTGATCTTCACTCTTGCTGTTTCACGTCTTTTTACTATGTACGGGCCTACGATGGATGACGTTATGTTTTGGAAAGTTTCTTTGTTTAATGGCCTTTTTGCCTCGCGTGGGGTTTGGGGACATTTTCTGGACTTGTTCGATTATGATGGAAAATGGGGATCACTGAGGAAATCAAAGGGAATGGAATGGAAGTGGTTCCTTCTGGAACGGAAATAGATGTGTGGGTTCGGACCCATTGAACTCGGTCGGTGATACGACTGCAACGCAGCGGCTCTTTCGAAAGATAGATGAAATGAAATCAATCAATCTTGCTGCAAAAGGTTACTGGATTGGGATGACTGTGATTGCGATGGATTTAGGATGTCACGTCGGGGGAGGATTCGGGAACGTGAGGTGAGATGGCGGTGATGAGGCGCATAAACACATGGGGTGTCATTGTGATGGATGCAGCTCGCCCGCTTGCAGGATGCAGGCTGCACCGAAATAAGCGATGGGTATGAGTTGCGGGCGATGGGACGTCGTTGTCGTGGCTCTCGGCGGATTCGGGTCATCTGGTCTGCGGGTGTTCGCTGTCCGTCTATCAAAGTGGAGATGCTCGCCTCGTCCTCGAAGGTGGTGGAGATGCGTGCACACGTTGATGGGGGGGCTAGTTTTTTTAACATGCATGCCGAGCAAGACCTCTGCTTGCACGCGGTCATGCTCCACGGAGAAGGTACCGTAAGCATGCCACGAAGGGGAAGGTGGAGTTCGGGCAGTGCCTTGGAGATGCAGCCAAGTCAACCTCACGGCTCCGTTGATCCTTCCATCAGCCAAAGGGCGCAACTCATCCTTGCTGTGTCGGTAGGGATGGGAGGCTTGGGGGAGGAGGCGGATCCTGATGGTTTTCCCAATTAGATGTCCATCTCCGAGGACGAGGCAAGGGAAAGTGAGGTGAAATGCAGGCTGCAGCGTCGATTGGCTGCGACCCGTCCCGCGTGCTCGCCTTGCTTTTTCCCTCTTGCTGCAGGACGGGCCGCATGTGGACTGTGCCCAGGTGCCAGGTGGTGCTCGGGTACCGTGGACCTCACGCGGCTTGTCGGACTGCGACGTGGGTGGGTATTGGGTACAGCGTCGACACTGTTTGCTTGGATGGTCTGGGACCGGGATGGATGCGGGTGTGGATGCCATCCTCACACCTCCGAGACCTCGAATCACCCCCGGACGTCCAGGCTTTGAAGGCGCGATGCAACGGGACTCTCGGATTGGGAGGTCGGGAAATGAGAGGATGACGAGCAAGACGCACGGCGCCCAGAATACAACCCCCCCGGATGCACCCGCCGCACCAAGACACGCCAACAGACGGGTGCAGCCTGTGTCTCACGACGCCCCGTCAGATTGAGACGCCCGTTCCCGCAGGCTGACACGGAAAGACGGGAGCAACTGTGACGAGTCCGTGGGGAAGGGGAGCGGGAAAGCCCAGCCACTCACCGTGACGCTGCCTTTCCGCCTCACTTTTTTCCGTGGCTGGTATCTCGCCAGAACGTGCTTCTGCCCCATTTGCATTAGCTCCCCACACTTCTTCCTCTTCCTTTTCCTGGCATATTTTGGCCCACGCAGCTTTCTTCTTCTGCTGACTTTAGCGCCTGATGCAGCTTTCCTTTTCCTTTTCCCGCGACGGGGCCTCAGGCACGCATGCGTCGGCTTCCTCCACCAGCCACCTGTGTCTCATCCCCACGGCTCCAGCGAGCGATGAGCAGGGGAGAAGATGGTGAGATTGGTCTAATCTTAGATCACACGTCCTCCCGAAAAGCTGGAGCATGTAGTCGGCGACTTGGTAATACACAACATCGAGCTTCGCTTCGTCGATATTTCGGTCGAGGATCACATCCTGCTGGTTATTCTCCGCCGGCCGTTTCAGGAGCTCGTCTAGGTCCGTCCCGTTGATAAAGTCCATGACAATCATCGGGCCCAAGTCTTCCGGACTCTCTTCATCGAAGCCCCGAAGGCGTGTATTAGTGAGAGGAACGGTGGTGTGTTCGCGGAGATTCTCCGTGGCCATCATCTCGTTCCTAACCTTTTCGGCCTCCACGATGCGTATATACGCCCCGAAGGAGGGAAGCGGATAACAGCTCTATCTTCGCTACTATGCTTGACGATGACACAAATGTTGAACGAGCCCTTCAGGGCACCGCCACACATCCCGCCCCCAGCCCAGCACAGACAGCGATGAACGAAGGAGACAATCTCATCCATCGAAGTGATGAGCTTGCGGATAAATGCCAAGCACTCCTTGTCATTTCTTTTCTCACAAAAATGTCGTCGTAGGATGTCACGTTCATATTCACACCGGAGTTGGTGGCTGGGCAAAAGGAAGGGTACGGGAAGGCGAGACACGGGGGTCAAGTGGTCTGCGGGAAGGCGCGAGCGGGGTTCTGGCCCGTGGTCCTTACCGCTTGACTCTGGGGTTCTTCTTTCTTTTTCCCGACGGTCGCAGCTTCCGTCCTTCCTGCGTCTTTGGATGATACGCGGGGCCTTAGGTGTCGACGCGGCAGTCGCGTTGGACGGGTCGCTGGGTTCCCCATGAGTGAGATGGCTGAGTGTGCTCGCTCGTACCCTTCCTGCGGGACCGGTGACGCGCACATTCGTTTTTCTCGGCTCATCCTGGGCGTCTTCTGCAGCTACCCAGCTCAGCGCACCTGGCTGCCGAGCTGGACACTCCACTTTGTTATTGATCACAGGGGACATGGGGACATGGAGCGTCCCAGGGATGCCTCTGTCACTGACAGGCTGTGACTAGAGGCAACGGCGAAAACCTCCGGTCATCTTTCGACTCAAACCCTTTGTGCAACTTGGACCGTGCGGGCGCACCGAAATGGAACATCTTACACCTCACGGAGGACGAGGGGTTCAGCCCCCGGAGGCTAGGGCGGCTGCGTCGCCTCTCAGCCTCGCGGGGACACGCGGGTTCCCGGGGCGGGGAGGCTGTTGGGGAGGGGGGGGGTTGCATGTATCGGCGGGATGAGACATTTGCGAGTTGGGGGCTGGATCTGCTCCGATGCATTGCATGAGTCGGCCTGCGAGGGATTCTAGCTGTGGCGCTTTCATGAGCCTCGAGATTTAAGTGGAGGGTGATGAGGGGCTCGCGATGCGGGGTCGTGTCTAATACGGGAAGGGACTGTGGTCTGGCCTTCTTGCAGTGGAATGTGATGGGCCGGATGTCCTGCAATTAGTACTGGTCATACGCCCTGCATGTCTGTCTCGACGCCTGGCGGTCAGGCCGACGCGCGACGACGTTGGGCGGGGGTGGATCGCCGAACAGTCGGCCCACGCGCGAAATTGCTTTTATTGGACACTCGTCTTGGTTCGATGTGAGTGATGTGGAAGAGGCGGTGTGAGGAACGGGCTTGACTCCGAGACGCAAGGTAATGGACCACGGCCTCATTGGGTGGCTTGGCTTCATGCTGGTGCGGGGACGAAACGTGATAACAGACGTCTTGGGGCGGCTTGGTGTTCTTGTGGTTCGACCTGGGCAGGTCTGGGCCCTTTGTTGCTTCTTACGGATCTGTCCCGGCCCACAGATGCATCGCGACCTCGCTTCGATCGTCACTGTGGGCCTGACATCCGGTTTCCATGCATGAAGCTCGTTATGGGAAGACGCGAGAAGGGTCCTGGTGGATCGAGATCATCTCGAAGGCCAAGCGGGGTCCCCGGCAGTGTCATCCGGCGATCGAAGCCGATCCTGCCGCCGATGCCGAGTCCCGAAGACGGGCGCGAGACGGGAGGCCGTGTAAGTGGCTGGCTGGCTGGATCACGGAAAAGCAAATCCCTTTGCTTCGAGAATCGGCTCCTCTGTGTCTCGCTTCGATGCAAGACATGTCTCTTGCACCACGCCCAGCTCCTCCAAGACACACGGCGCGGACGACCCAGCCACTTCAGGGTCCTTTTGTATCCCAACCTTGTTCGGTCGTCGTGCATGGTTTGACTCTGAGCTCCAGTTGGTCTTGAGGTTTCGTCCGTCTAGAGGGTCCTGATGGCTTCCATGAGTGGGCTGGCTGAGACAAGTTTAGATGGATGGCCCCATTGGCGGGCTCCAGCAGCTGTGAATCATGCGGGGTCCTTGCGGGGTGGCGCGAGATGCGACTGGTTGGGGTCTGTCAGATTCACTCCCTTGGAGAACAGCTCCAGAAGGATGCTCCAGGATCGAGCATATTGCTTTGGGGGCCATCGGGCATCCACAGTGCGTGATTCTCACAAGATGCTTGTACAGGATACCTTGTGCGGACCATCGCCCCCAAGCGGGAGGATCTCGGATCGGGGGGCGGGGAGACGGGAGAGACTCCGGGGAGCCGAGGGGGTCCGGGTCCGGAGCACCGGGTGCAAGGGAGAACCGGGCAATGGGATGGCGCGGCCTTTGGGGTGCGCCTCCTCCCGGCTGTCGGAGAGAGTACCGTTACTTGTCAGTAAGGGCCTCCCAGCGCCATTCCGGGGCGTGCAGACTCGCGCCTGTTTGGTAATTGTTTGTTGATATCGTCACCTTGGTAGACGATCGGGTGGCGGAGCGATCGGCTGTCGCGGGATTCCGAGTTCCAAGGCCTGGAGCTTCGGTGCAAGGGAGAAATGAAAGGGTCAATGCGGATGGCCTCACCTTGGGGTGCGTCTGCTGTCGGGGCTGGTGCCGTAAGTAAGGGAGTCCCGGGCGCCATTCCAAGGGGTGGGACGTCCGGCAGTCGCGGGACTCGCGGTTTTCGGACCCGAAGGATCAGGCGAGGTAATGGGAATTGCGTGTTGGGCCTTGGATTCGAAGCTGTTTGTTTGTCTGGAATTGCCGATTTCGAGCAAGGGCGTGTTAGTGCCGGAACTCGGGCTCCGGCCTCCGTGCTCCGGGCCCGGAGCACGGAGGCCGGGTCCGGGAGGGCTGACGGCGTGGCTCAGGGGCCGGAACGGGGCCCGGGAGACCCCGATTTGCTGGGTGTTTTTTTGGCTTTGGGATTAACCTTCCGTCTCGCGTTTGGTTGCGGGATCTATGATAGCAGCCATGAATTGAGAGTTACCGTAGAGTTCGGGTGGGTTGGTGCCTGTATCATGGAGTTGGAGGAGGAGACTAGGAAACCCTGGTGGGCTTTAGACTGAGGGGACGGTTTGATGCGGCTTTGTAATATTTAGCGTGCAATGTGTCCTTTCCTCGAAGGTTCGCCCAGGAAATGGCTTGCGCATTTGACAAAGTTGATGCTTATCTTGAATGTTGATGCGGGATTTTGGAGCTAGGACGCGTCCATGATGGCATCACCGTCGATACTGGTGGTACTGACGATCCACATTGGAGTCTTGATTAACTCAAATTCCAATAACTTCCGAGCTGTGAGGGGATTTAGATCTCGAGAGCCAGTTTGGAAACGTTGAGAAGGTTCGGTCCAGCGATCTGAGATGAAAGTCAAGCACCACCTGGGACTTTGGGCGGCGTGGTTGGAGTGACGTGTGCGAAATATCTGGGAGGTGCTAAGGACTTCTACCCCGGATTGACTTACTGGCTACGATGGTTTGAGTTTCGGAAAGCTATCGCCATGGCTGGGATAGTTTGGCCGCGCGGCTGGGGTTCTCGTCGTCGTCTCGACGAGACTTTGTTGCTGAATCACTGTTCCTTTCGCCCAGAATCACGGACGTTGTGAGCTATAATCACGTCGTTGATATGACGACCGGAGGTCTAGATTCTCACCATGATAAACACTCCGAATTTCCTATTCCGTGCAGGAGTCCTCTAGTCTCTAACTTATATCGCGGGGATACGCTTCGAGCCTCGTCACTGAGATCGAGATGTAGGTGTAAGGACACGTTAACGAAAGGCCTGGGTGAGAGGAGCTGAGATTGGGTTATACTTGAGATCCTGGCGGCCTTTGGAGATACGATAGTTCAGGAGTAAAGGTTGAAGCAGAGTTGGGGTTGGGGGATGTCCACCTGGACGAAATTAGTGAGATATCGGACATTAGAGGCCAGCGTGAGCCGTATGGGCTTACACGCTGCTTGGCCTTGGGCGGCCGAAGGATACAAGAAGAGTTCTGGAGAATTGCGAGCCGTCACAGGCGTGGGTGCTAAGTGGGGATGAGATAGACACAAATAGATGAATACTATGGAATCTGCTATCAAGATATGGAAATAGAAGGGCAAGATGAGTGATATAAAGGTGAAAGAACCCCTTTTTGAGAGGACAGAAAACCACTGATACTCCCAACGCACCACGCACCACTGTCCCCGACCTAGTTGGCCACTTCAACAGAGCCCTCCTCCGGCTTCTCAATCTCAATTCTGCCCTCCTCACCCTCCTCTACGATAATCGTACCCTCTTCAGGCTCCTCGACAACAATGTCACCCTCAACCGGCTCGCCAATAATGATGCCACTGTCCACCGGCACCTCGGGCTCAACGCTTCCGCTCCCTCCCGGAATTTCAGGGACGAGTTCCCCGCCCTCGACCGGCACCTCGGGTGTAATCCCCGTCGTCGGCTCCTCACTAGAATAGCAAAAGTTGAGGGCGGCAGTGACGGCATTGCGCAGCGACGCGATGGACGCTGGCGGCAAGGGTCCATAGATGAGCAGGATCGTCGCAAGCGTCGTCTCCAGTCCGATGATATCCTCAACGTTACACGACCCCGGCAGCGCAAAGATCTGGCGCTTCGCCTTCCCAACCGAGAAGTCCGTCCAGGCGCCTAGGATAGTGGGATCGAACTCAAAGTTCTTCTCCAGGAGGAGCTGCGCGACTTGCTGCGCGACCATGTAAACCGGGAACGAGGGCTTTCCCTCGGAGAGCTTCACGAGGGCCGCGTGGAGCTCCGAGACGTCTTCGTCGTCATTGGGAGTCGACCGCCGGTTTAAGCCGCCGGGGATGAGGACGGTGCCAGCGCCGGGGGGCGCGCTGATGTCTGTGAAGCCGGCATGGGCCGCGAGGAAGGCCTTGGTTTCCTTGATGGCGCGCTGGATTACGGACTTTTGGGTGGGGTCGCGGAGGGTGGGGAGGAGCTGTTGCAAGCGGACGAGCTTCTGCTGGGCCTTGACGACGTCCTGGACGGTCACTTTCGTGCTGGGCTGAGGCTTCCCCGGCTTGATCACCTTGCCGCCCCCTCGCTTCTCACTGTGGCCATGGTGTTGCTCGGCGCGCTTCCCGATTTTGAAGCCAGGCGGGAGTTCAAATCCGGGAGGAAGCTCGAAGCCGGGCGTGACGATGACGCCTCCGCTGCCTCCGCTGCCACCACCGCCGCCGCAGTTCCGGCCGATGCAGATGTCGGTATTTCCATCTCCAATGTTGAACTGTCTCTTGTCTTGGGCGGGGAGGGCATGGGCCGCGGCGACAAGGCCGAGAAGTGCCAGGACGTTGGACCGCATGTTGGGTCTTGCTTGCAGGGTGTCTTAAGAAGGGCAGACGAGAAAGAACGGGTGTTTTAGAGCGTCGGGGTATCCGGGCAAGAGGACTGGCGAAGAAAAGCGGAGGTTAGAGACGGGACGCGTAGGCCGTGGGTGTTATAAAGACATCGTATAGCCCTCAAAGTGTGATGTGATGGCATTCGGGTCATTGCGTCGGGTTTTCGTGGAAGAGGAGATTGAATATTGAATATTGGCAAAACGTATTTATAGCACGGAGCTATGCGAATCCCGCGTTTCCCTCGATGAAGGGCCATGCGTCGTATGGTTCCTCGAACCTGGTGCTGTGAGGTTAGAGAGTAAACCATTTACATTAATATGCGGTAGATGAAGCCGAGGGTAGAAATGCCCCTCGACGAAGCATTATCCGTCGAGAACACTTTAACCGGGCAGCTCTGCCGTCCCATCCAGTCCCGTTTGGTCCCCTTGCGTTCTCCGTACCAGTAAACGCACGATCCGGGGAATGAGGTAAAGACGGCGGACAGGCTCGGTGAGCGAATGAGCTTCGTTGGGCTGATTGTGCCAATATCTATGCAGAGCTTAGAGCACGACCGAGGTGGCGAGATTCCAGATACCTGATGAAGAGCGGGACAGAATGGACGGGCGAAGCTATTTTTGGAGGCAAGCGCAAGTCATCCGTTGGCTATTTCCCTGGGTGACGTGATGAAGCCGGCTGTCCGGTGGCATCGCTTGCGAGCTTGATCAAGATCAGAAAGGTACTGGTTGCCGGTGGCAATCCTGGGGGCAGCCGAGCGTCCATGTGACTGTAGCAGAGTACAACCGTGTGGCGATTACGGGAAAAGAGACGCACGCACACACATCGCGGATTGATCGACTCAGAATCGTGCTCCCGGACAACCGCGGACGGACTCTTGAGGTGGGTGACTCCGCCCTGGAACGCAACCCAATTCAGGGGTATCAGGGACACCGGCTCGTGTGGCTTGCCAAGCTCGGCCTGACGACGTGTGAGGTTTGCGGCCCTTCGAGGGAGACGCCGTCACAAGCGCAGAACCGCTCCCAAAGGGGCGAGTCACTGAATCAGATCGTTCCCCCGTGACATATCCGCAAGGTGCTCCTGTGAATAGATTGGGAAAACGCCAGGTCCAGTCGTGCTGGGCCATGCCTCGGCCATTCTCCGTAAATTGCCACTCGGACGATGCAACAATAAGCGCGGGATGATACTCTAGAACTGTTTCAACGGCAGCACTTAGAAGATAAACAGAATGTCGACATTGACTTTGAAAGGTCCGGCTTTGGGCCACATGACCGCCGCATATACCGTCGTGGTCGCTAGAAGTGGGAGACATCAATGCCGACGTGAGACGAACTGATGACGAGGGAATGAACTGATAGCACGGCAGGAGCGATGAGAGGAGACTGCGACACTTGAAGCAATCACACTGAGCGAGAAAGAGGGAAAGACACATTCCTGGCTCTTGGGTAACCTTCCCTTTGTCCACGAAGCAGAGCCCATAGATAGGGTAGAATGGGTTAATATCAAGCCGCCAGAAGGAGCGCAAGCGGTTCGAGAAGGGTCATGTGGGAAGATGAGCCACCTGCCGTCAACTCCGAGACCTATGGGCAAAGTTCGGTAACGAGGACCATCTTGCAGACCACCCGCATTCTTCCCACTAGCGACGAAGGCATCTGGCCCGGAATCACCGGTGAGCGAACCTAGTGAACTCGGTCCTTTTCCATGTGTAGGTGACCATTGAATCTCCCCGGCCGAGATTTGCCCAGGATGCCGGAAGACGGGTGGAAAGTCTGAGCCAACTAAGTTCCCGAGAATTGTTAGCAGCGCTGGCCGGGACAACCACTTCTTAAGAATTCGTCCTCCCCAGTCTTGTGGGACAGAGCGCCGAATTGATACCCGTCCTGACATGTCCTAGCCTCGTCATCTCTCCCAAAACCGAACAGATAAGGCAGACACATTGTTCGCGTAGTGCATCATTGCCTAGATATGGTCGGAGCGCGCTGAGGTTCGGAAAGCCGTGTATGGTGCACAGAGCGGCTGGGGCGGCCGATCTGACGAGGATCGGGACACTCGAGGTTTTGAATCAATATTTCCGCAGCCCCTCGCCATTGCGGCAAAGATTATCAATGAAGCTGGCCTCAATTGATGGGGCGGGAACCAGGCCGGGTCGAGATGGGCTTGCCAGGGAAGCTGCTTGTACCGAGCATCTGGAACGGAGTCTAATTATAGATACGTACCTATCGCACGTGACGTCTCGTTAATGGCATGCGCCGGGAGCGTCGCGCTTCGGATCATGACGCGATCTGGAGCAAGCGAGAGAAGGAACGATTTCAACAAATGGTCCCGTCTCAAGGCGTGACAACAATACCGCAGAGGCATGAACAATCCTTGTATCGGCGCAACCATTCACTCGTCGCCGCCATCATTAAGGCGGCCAGCCCGTCATGGTATCACTTCCATATCGACCACCTTTCCTTGCCTTCCCATGCTGACCTTGCGACAACCAGCCGCCGACCTTCCAAGCGATCAACGTCGAGGCCGAGGAGAATGTCGAGGATGAAGCCGATACGCTCAAGGAGCTCCAGGTGCGGCTGCGACGAGCCCCCATCCTCTGCCTCGTGTGCTGATGTTTCCCGCAGATCGACGACGCATTGAAACTGTTCCAGACGGCCTTGAAGCTCCATGCCCAGGGCCCCGACACCTTCGACGATGCCGAGAAGGCCTACGAAGAGCTCTTCGAATCCGAGATCTTCAAATACCCCGAGGCCGCCACCGAATACGATCGCGCGCAGCGACAGCCCGAGCATCATCCCGTCGACACCCCTCCCTCGGCCTCGACAGTCGAACCCGAATATACCGTCTCGGCCGCCGATGCCGATGGCCTCGGAACTAGTTTACCCCAGGCGCTATATCTTGCGCACAAGAACCGCGGCCAGCTCGTTCTCGACCGGCTCCGCCATGAGGCGCGGGAACATGAGGGGTCTGCCGATGAGTTCTTCCGCCGCAGCGATGTCGTGAACCGCGCCCAGTATGCTCTCGCCGAATTTAACGCCGCGCTCGATCGCGATCCGTCCGATGCCGAGCTCTGGCGGCGAGCTGCTCGTGTTGCCTCGTTCCTAAAAAGCACGAGGACCACCCGCTATTGCTTGGAGGCTGCGGTGGAGCTTGATGATGATCCGGCGGTGCTCGACGTCCCGCCCCCTTCATTAGTTGAGGGGCTAGCTGGGGAGCAGCTGAAGAACCAGCTCTCAGTTCTGTCGGACTCTATGGGACTCAGCCACCCTGTTATGGCTCCCTGGAATGAGCGTCAAGTCCCGAAATTAATGAAGCGCTTCCTCGACCCCATTCCGTTCCTACCAGACCCCGCCCAAGACCTTGGCGGCACGCGCGTGGATTATGACAAACTCGGTCGAGAAAAGACGGTAATTCAAGTCAAGGGGCCTTCTTGGAAGGACGTTGGTCTCGCGCTGCTCCGGTTCGTCGAAAGCCACGGGATATGCGCGGATGCGCTGACCTTAGAGGTGCCCGACCTGCCCGATCTGCCCGACGATGATATTCGAACGGTGACGAGCCACTCCATGAATGGAGATCATGACGACGAAGGCCACCATGACTCTCCATCTGCGCAGCTGAGGGCCGAAGTCGCGACGCCAGAGGAAATCTCTGGAGCCTCCGCAAGCGACGATGGCAAAGTGGACGAGCCAGCTGTGGCTGAGCCACAAAAAGCGTCCGAGGGCGACAGAAAAGAGAGCAACATGTCGCTACCTCATAGGAAGCGGTCGCAATCCGCAGCTGGAGTCACGGAGGGCGCTGAAGAAGAGGCTGGTGTCGAGAAACGGAGTAAGCGAACGCGAAGGCGGGAGACACTCGCGGAGGAGGCGGCGGATGCAAGCGCCCTGTATGCCTCGAAGATTGCCGAGTATCAAGCTGCCGACAAGAACCTCTTCCAAATGACCAAGGACATACTCGAGAACCTCGGCGTCTCCGACACCCCCACCTTACATGCTCTCACCGAGATGTTGGAGTCATGCGACTCGGAGGATAGGTTGTCCAAGTTGACTAGCCTAGCCTCGAACGACCTGCGCGCTGCGCTAACTTCAATCGACGAGCCTGTCGCGAAGATCTTATCCGGCACCAAGGAGCGGCCATCGCTTAGTTTGTCGTCGTTCCTCGAGCATGCCAAGGGAGATTCGCAGAAGAAGTCCGGCACCCCTGCATTCGACCAAGCTCGGGGATTGAAAGCATTCGTGGATTCGGTGAACGCCGGCTGGTACACCATCCATGATGTGGTGCCCAAGTGGATGAGGCGTATCTGCTCAAGCTATCTTACCTCTGACTGGTCGGACGACATGAAGGAAGTTGTGGTTCAAGTCATTAACAAGCTAGATACTGAGCTTTACGAGCGCATAGTCGAGCAACTCTCGGGCATGGACGAGGCGGACGGTGGCGCAGACTCCACGAGGGCGGACTTCGAGAACATGGTTCAGATGTTGTTCGAGCTGCTTCTTGACGTCTACGAGCTCATAACCAACCCCAACAGTGTCGTCCAGAACAGCGTTCGTCTAGAGACGCGGAGCCGACTCGAGAGGTGGCAGGATCTAGCATCGGCGGTCTTCCGCAGGAGCACGAGGTCGGCGACAGATCCCGTCTGCTTGCGATTCATCTGGGCCTCCATCTTTTCGACAAGCGTCCTCGAGAACCAGGTCCGCCGAGACCACATTCTTCAATGCTACGAGAGCTTCCGCAATCTCATGGCCGCGGACGATTGCCAGCCGATCCACTTGCCGAATAACGCAGTCATTCCCGTGATATCCATTGCGGCGGTGGACCGAGAGATATCCAAGCTGACTACGATGGACTTTTTCCTGGGCCTTTTCCACGACGAGATGGACGATCCCGTGTCGGTCATCGAAAGCTTGGAACCTGTTCTGAACCCGTCTTCTGTCTTTGTACGCCCCGACGGCGATGCGCTGGGTGACCGTAGCCCGGCGGACCTTGCGAACGGTCACGATAAGGTACCTGTCAGCGAGTGCGCGAGCCAAAGGCTGCATGACCTGTGGAACTTCCTCAAGAGCAGCAACACGGAGCTACGCCTCTTCCTCTGGTCTCGACTGGGCGAAGCCTATGGTGCCATCAACTATACTACCAAGCAGTTCTCCTGCCGACTGCGGAGCATTGAAATGGTTGTGGCAGACCTAACGGGCGACCCGTACCTCAAGACACCGAGCGAGTCCCGAGGCGCGCTCTTCATGAGGCTTCTGAAGTCTCTGGACGAACTACTGATCCAAGCGCTCACCCTGGCGCTTAACGAGGTCACGTCGTTCGAGATTATCGACGAGGACCACTTACGCTCCTCAACCGCGGCGATCGCCAGGGTCAACTGCCTCTTGCATACGGCCGCCATATGCGAGGACGAGATGCGCATCGCGTCTACGCTGCCTTCGCCCACGAGTACCTCGGCACTGCAGCAGCTTCTCAACAAGCTTCGGGAAATGCAGACCCGGGCGTGGTCGCTCCAATACACCCTCGTCCGGTCAGGCATCCGCCACAACAAGGACATCTTTGCCAACCCCGACAACGACCTCGCCGAGTTCCTCGCGGCCGTGCACCACGTCCTCGGCATCCGCAAGTTCTGCAAGGCATCGAACAAGACCTTCCTCAAGATGATGCGTGTTGAGCTGCTAAAGCTGCCGACAGTCGAGAACTGGGAAGACTACCTCGGCCAGGTCCTCTACGATCTCCACGGTCTCAAGCTGGGCGTGGGCATGTGGGAGGTTGAGGACCACGAGTGTCCACCGGAGAAGCTCGAGAAGCGCACCACAATTCATCTCGTGGAGCGGATCACCATGCTTGCGAGTCGGATGCCACTAAAGGAGCTGCTCAAATCGGACCTCAAGGCGACGATTGAGCGCATGCAGCAGACGATGGGCCAGACGAAAACCACACCTCAGACAATCCACAACCTGCGAAACTTTACGGAGTTCCTGAAGCGACCCATCCACCCGCTTCGCTTCATCGAGGCTAGAAAGGGCCACGTCACGGTCGACGCCATCAGCATAAACAACACCGAGAGCACCATCGCCAAGCACGGGTGGTTCTTCCTGCTCGGCATGATCGCCCTGACGAGGTTCAAGGGCGTGGACCTCAACCGGCGGCAGACGCCGGGCGCGACGGACGACCTCCGGCTCGCGGCAACGTTTATGCGGATGCAGTTGCAGTACACGCCGGGCAGGTGGGACGCGTGGTTCCGGCTCGCCGAGTGCTTCGACTACGAACTCGACGAGGCGGTCCTCTGGACGGCGGACAAGATGAACAAGGACCGGGTGGAGCTGGTGAAGCTTCAGCGGAGCGCCATCCACTGTTACACGCTCGCGCTCTCCAACTCTAGGAGCGCCGACCCCGAGGGCGACGAGGCGGGGACGTTGCATGAGCTCTACTACAAGTTCGGGATGAGGCTCTACGCGTCTAGCCGGGAGCCCTTCGCGATGGAGGCCTTCCAGAACAGCGACCAGAAGCGGTTTAACCTGTCGTATCTGGCGTCGTGGACGCAGCTTCCGAGGGCTTACCCCGAGCTGAAGGCCTACCAAGTCTGGAAGTACGCGGCGTGGCTGTTCAGGAAAGCCTCGGCGATCCGGCCAAAGGACTGGAAGAACAAGTACATGTTCTCCAAGTGCCTGTGGAAGATGTACCAAAAGGACGACGGCGGCAGCCCGACGCTCCCCCAGCTCTTCACGGCCCTCCACGACGCCGCGGCCACGGCGGCGGCGATGCCCAAGTCCAGGCACAGCGACCCTGTCCTCGAGCCGCACTACAAGGTCCTCTCGGTCGTTCACAAATTAGTTATGAACGTGGCTATTGACGGCGAGAGGGCCGGCGAGATCCTTGCGGAGCAGCCCTTCGGCCTGGTCTTCGACAAGGAGGACAAGACCGAGCTGAATGACAACGCGACGTGGGTGGCGTACGTCTTGCGGAACCTCCGGCACCTGCGGGACAAGGACAAGTCGAACTGGCAACACCGCCTCATCATGCGCCACTCGCGCATCCTCTTCTACGACGACGGCCGCCTCTACAGCGAGCTCGATCGGGACGCCCTCAAGAAGCGCGCGGGCTCCGCCTTCAACGTGCTCCGGGAGTCCATGTTCACCAAGACGATGGTGATGAACGTGTGGAAGTGCGACTCGGAGCGGCCCGGGCGGCACCATGTGTACACGGAGCAGTACGTCCGCTTCGCGGTGAAGCTGCTGGTCATCCTCGAGAACCGGGTGGACCTGGAGGCGCTGCTCCGGAGGATCCGCAAAAAGGGCGCGGACTTTTACCACTTCAGCGACCTCTGGCAGTCGTGCTGCACGTCGTACGTGGACCTGCTGAGGCAGACGTACAACATACCGCCCGGGCTGGACGAGCCGCTCAGGAAGCTCAACCCGGAGGACTTTGAGAGGAACACGGAGAGGGTGGTCGAGTACGCCGGCCAGCCGCCGGACCGGCATGCCACGTTGCCGCCGCCGGTGGACGCGCTGCGGTGCCTCAAGGACGTGATTGAGCTGAAGAAGCTGAACTCGAACCTGATGAAGGCGACTGCGATCGACGACCTCATCTGCGACTGCTACGCGATCTTGTATCGCGCGTCGCCGGCGGGGGATGAGCTGGATGGTATCATTAACGGCGCGCCGTCGGCCGCGCGGACCCCGGAGCCCATGGCCTTGGACGAGGAGACTAAAAAGAAGACTGCGGATGAGGCGGGGGATAGGAATGGCGAGGGCTTGAATGGGCTGCTCCAACCACCTGGTGCGGAGGGCGTGACTTCCGGCGCGCCGACGGAGGCGGAGGCTGAGCGGGAGACCGAGGCGCCCTCGGCGCCGGCTGCGAGGTCGCGGAGGGCGGTGGTGGTGCGGAGGCCGGATATCCTCCGTAAGGCGGAGTATCTCGTCCAGCGGCTGGCGGAAGCGAAAACAGAAGGCAGCGGCTCGAAGTCGAGGGCTGTCTCTGTGTCTAGCGGGAAGAATGTTGCTGCGAGTGGGGATGTGAGCGACGTTGAAATGGAGGACCAGAGTAAGGATGAGACGGGGGTTGAGGGGGAGGCTGGGGAGGGAGACGAGACGAAGGTGGACGACGAGGGTGGTGCGGTTGAGGATGAGGGGAAGGAAGATGGGGCGCAGGAGGGTGTTGCGTCGCCTGTGGGGAGTGTTCACGAGGTTGACGAGACTGATATGAGCGATGCGCCGCGTGATCTCGACGAGGACAAGATGGATGAGGAGCCTGGGGGGGAGGAGGGGGCCGATGGGGTGGCGGGGCGGAAGCCCCTTTTTCCCAACTTGAGGCGCAGCTCTGAGGGGAGTAAGAGTAGGGAGAGGGAGGGGGAGGGGGACGGGCAGGATGAGGGTGACGGGGACGATGAAGGAGATGGATCAGGGGAGAAGTGAGGCGGGGTTTGGACGAGGGACGCTGTATCATTACTGGTTCGAAGGGTCTAGAACGGTTGGCTCATTACTGGCTCGGAGGGGAATTCTGGATTGGCTGTATCAGTATACGGTTGTCATTAGCGTGCGAGGAAAGGAGTTTGATGAGAATTTAGTCAACAGATGGTTCCAACACAGCGGTTCTCGAGCCGTGCATGCGCGCTTGCAAGAAGGGCGGTGGAACCGGGGATAAGCTGTGAGTCAAGCTGCGATAATGTCCGGCCGATAGAGGCCCCGGACTGATGCTGACAGGCTGCAGGCGGCAGATAAGCGGGCATCAGCGGCCGCCTGTTCTTGGCCCCAGCTGAATACGCCTACCCCACATCACGGTGGCGCCTTCCCCCACTTCCCAGCTCCAGCAAACGCCAGCAACTGCAACTGCTTCCTTCCTTCCTTTCCCTCATTTGCGGACCGGAACGGAGACTGCAGGGCCAGCTCGCACCTTCCTGCTCTTGTGACCTCTACGTTTTACTCATAATATCCCCCGCCTGCAACATTTCTCGCGAGGTCGTTATCCCTTGTAGTTTTTACTGCCCGCAACACCCCGCGATCTAGCTCCTATCGGTTACATCATTGCTATCGTCAGCATCTATCCGCCATGTCGGCCAAACGCATCCAGAAGGCAAGTCTCGGCCTACGTGCGCAGCGCAGCTTCGGAGAGTGTCCCGCGGCCCGTACTGACAGACTTCCCCCCAGGAACTCGGCGAGTGCATGTCCGACCCGCCCGCCGGCATGACCGTCACCCTCGGCCCCGACTCGTCGATCCACCGCTGGCGCATAACCCTCAAGGGCCCGCCCTCGACGCCCTACGCCGCCGGCACCTTCGGCCTGACGCTCGACCTGCCCACCGACTACCCCTTCAAGCCGCCCGTCGTAAAGTTCGCCACGCGCATCTACCACCCCAACGTCACAAACGACAGCAACGGCAACATCTGCCTCGGCATGGTCAAGCCCGACGTGTGGAAGCCCTCGAGCAGGATCACGGCCGTGCTGGAGGCCGTGCGGAATCTGCTGGTGGAGCCGCTGCCGGATGATCCGCTCGAGTCTAGGATCGCGGACGAGTATAAGAATGACAGGGGGGAGTTTGAGAAGAATGCAAAGGCGTACGTGGACAGGTACGCGACTGGCGAGCCGAGCTTTTAGGGTGGCTGTGGTGGGCTGGGGGGGGCTTGGTGGGTTGGGGTGCGAGTGGACGTGGTGGTGGGAGGGGGATGGGTATGTGGTTGGAAGGTATTGTGGTGGGCTGAGGGGAGGGGCGGACGTCGGCGGGGGGAGTGCGGGTGGAGGGCGTGGAAGAGATGGAAAGGATGAAGAGGACAGGAAAGATGGAGGAGATGGAAATCATAAAAATGCTCGAAAGGACGGAGGAGAGGATGGGGACGGAAACACCAAGGACGGAGTCAAGGCTGGCCCGAGTATTCGTCTCCCGGCGTTACCTGAACCCCTTCCAACGCCTCCTCGATCCGGGCATCCAACTGCAGCGTCTACACCAAATGATATTCCCAACCCTGTTGTTTCTAATTCTATGCCGTATCCCGCTTTGGTTTCTCCTTTTGTCCCGTCTTTGTCCAGCACGCCCAAAGGAGCCGGGGGCTAGTTGCCTACTCCTACGAACCCGGCTACGGGCGGTTCATCTGCCTCGCCGAATGTCATTTTGCAGGCTGTCGATTCACATTCTATCCCCCATCCAGGTCCGGTTCCTTCCCTGGTCCCGTCTCTTTCCATTACTCCTTCTGAATTTACTGAGGGCGGTTTGCCTACCCCTACGGACAACCCAGTTACGGACGGCTCATCTACGTTAGCGGGTACCATTTCCGAAGCTGTCGACTCTCCTTCGGTGTCTCATCCGGGGCTGGTTCCACCTCTGGACTCATCTCTATCCAACACGTCCACCAAGAGCTCTGAGGCCTATGTGCCTATCCCTGCGAACAATCCAGCTACAGGCGGCTTATCCATGGTTTCTAGCGATGTCGTTGACGCCGCTCCTCTTGGTCCCCAGCCGAACGCCAATCGTCCTGCCAGTGTCAGCACTCTTCGCCCCGATACGGCGCTTTTTCGTCCTTTGCTTGCTCATAGGCAACCTGCTCCGCTCCCCGGGGTAGCCCAGGCTTCCCCCGCAGCTCCCGGCGGCATCGGAGGCACTGCCACTAGGCAAGGTGTCGGGTCCTCGTCCGCGAGTCGCCTTGGAAATAACTCCTCAACCTCCCGGCCCGGTCTTTCCGCGCGGCGTCGACCCACCGATGAAAATGCGCAGCAAACTACCGGCGTTCCTGTAGGGAACCTTGGACCGATACCCAGCACCTGGTTTTCTCGAGTTTTCCCCCGAGATCGCGGCCCCAACAAAGTGAAAAGTGGCGATCCAACAGTCGGAAGTGCACCGACGACACCTGTCCAGAGCGAGGTTTCCCCTGGCCGTTTCCCTGTGCCAGTCAGACGCAACTGGGAGTGGCCGGTCGTCCTCTCTCCCATAACCCCGATATTGCACCAGGCTCGTCGCGACGGCACGTGGCATCCCTCGTCCCCACTGAATTCCGCCCACGGTCTCCCGGAGTATCTGCGCCCATTCGTGCTCGAGCCAGTGGTCCTCGTCGACCGCGGCGTATCCAACTACGGGCCCTGTATCGCGACCGGCTCCCAGCTTTCTCCGGAATACAGCGACCAGGCCGCCGCGAAGGTGAGCCAGGCGCAGGGCTGGGCTCAGGCCCAGACCGCAAATCCGGGGATCCAGGTCCCGCTGCCGGCCGTGCTCCGGTCTCCCCCGGTGTCTCGCCGGGCCAGTGCCAGACGGAGATGGAGGTGGCATGGTCACTGGCCCTCGCCAGGACGTGGGCACCCAGCTCCAGGGGGTCGGGGACAGCCGCCTTTGGCATCGCATCATGGGACTGGCGGGCAGGCGCCTCACGGACGGGGCCAGGCGTCTTTCGGAGGGCGGGGACAGCTGCGCCCGCCGCCGGGCCTCGGGGGACCTGGTGCGCCGTTTGGGGGGTGGGATCCGTCGTAGACTGTCGGGGGGCAAGGGTCGCCGACTGTAGGGCATAGGCAGCATGGTTCTGGGTGGGGACAGCCGTCATCGGGAAGTGAGCAGACGCCGCCAGGAGGACCACCACCTTTTGGGCAGGGGGAGATGCGCCCGGGACAGATACCCCCACAGATGCCCGCAGAACAGATGCCCCCCGAGCAAATGGGACAGATGCCTCCAGGACAAATGCCGCCCCCGGGACGGATACCCCCACCTCCAGGACAAATACCTCCGCCTCCAGCGCAGATGGGACAGATACCCGCAGGACAAATGTCTGCTGGACAGGTGCCTCATGGACAAATGGCCTTTGGACAGATGCCGTTCCCAGGCCAGATGCCTCAGCCCCCAGGACAAATGGCCCTGCCCCCGGGACAGGTGCCTCTGGGTCAAACACCACCAGGGCATGGTCAACCGCCTCCAGGACAGACACCCCCGGGACAGGCGTCACTGGGGCATGGCCAACCGCCTCCAGGAGTTGAACAACCATCCTTCCTCGGCGGAGGACAGGCGCCCTCGGGACAAGCGCCCATGGGAAGCGGACAGGCATTCCAGCCCAGCATGTTCCCAATTTTCTTGCCCCACAACATCTTTTCAAGCTTGGACGACAAGGGGAAGTACGTGACGAAGGGGATTGAGGACTGGTTGGAAGCTCTACTGGATGGGAGCGAGGTCTCGGACGTGGTCGAAGAGGACGGCGCGGAGTCGGAGGACACTCGATTGGGTGGAACCGACACGGACCAAGGAGACTGGAATGATGCATAAGGGGTGAGGCGAAAGTGACGTTGGGCTGTCCAGAGCGTTGTTTGTACGATGAACGAGGGAGGAGATTAGAACAGCGCAAATAGAGCACGTCACGATGCAAAAGCTACGAGATGAGATTAAAACGCACTCTTGTCATTTGACCGGGGTGTCCTGCCCTCTAGATATCCTTTTTCTATACCATGCTATGCTTCTTTCTTTTTTTGCAACAAAGGAAAAGGTTGGGTATGAACCAAGTGAGACAGGAAACTTCTCTCGAGAAGATGCAGAGAAAAAGGGAAAGAAAAAAAAAAAGGTAAGAGGGAGTGAGTTGGTAGACGCGACGGCAGACGCGCCGGATGTGTAAAAAAAAAGGATGACAAAAGAAGAAAGATGAGACGGATGAGCCCCGAGTGTCAGGAGACAATGTGAAGGAGAAATGGAAAAGAAAAAGGAGAAAAAAGAAAGAGACAAAAGTAGTGGAAAAAAAGAAGAAGAGAAAAAAGGATATCTTCCCGTGGACCGTGAAAAACGAAAACAACGTACGCCGGCATGCAATGCATTAAACATCCCAATCCCAGCTGGCAGATGCAGAACCGCGCCTCCCCACCATCCCCCCGGGACGCCCACCACTCCCCCACACCCCTCTATCCCCGTAGGGCTTAGCCGCCGCACCCTAAGCGACGTCCAACTCTCTCCTTCTCCTCCTCCTGAACAGGCCCCTCTTCTCCTCCGCTTCCCCCTCGGGCCGGTCCCTCATCTCCCTCCGCCCGTCGTCCACCGCCCCCTGGCTCATGTGCCCGAACCCATTCCGCCTCTTAAAGCACATGCCGAGCAGCTCGTTCGCGTCCAGCAAGCCCCTCGGCAGGCCCTGCACGACGGAAAACATCTCCATCGGGTCGTCCACGGCGCGTATCTGCCCCTCCCCCAGCTTCAGCACCGCCAGCGCGATCCGGAAGAGCGTCTTGGAGCCCTCGTAGAAGAAGACGTCCCACACCCGGAGGGTGGATTCTATGGGGAGGGTGCCGATGAAGCAGGACATGAACCACGCCGTCATGGTGATGGTTATCGGCGGGAGGCTGTCCTTTGATATGGGCGTCGCGTCCCGCTTCCTCGCCCTCGGCCTCCTCACGGACCGCGAGGTGCCCGGCCGCTGCGCCTCGGCCTCGTCGCCCGCCAGCTTCTGCCAGAGCTCCGGCATGGAGGACCTGAGCGCCGTCATCAGGACGCCGAGGTCGACCTTTGAGCCCTCGAGGTTCGTCTCGTGGGTGCCGGGGAGTAACGTGATGGTCACGACGTTGAGGAGCCAAAAGGCCTGCTCCTCCGTCGGGACAAAGAGGAGGAGGAGCCCCGCGATAAAGTTGAGCGACTGACAATACCCGATCCTCGGGTTGTGAATCGAAAACGCGCAGAGAACCCGCCTGAGCGCGGAGATCATGGGCGGCTCATTCGCCGCATCATGCGCGGACCCCCCCGTAGCCGTCGACATCCCCGGCGGCCGAAACGCAAGATTATCCGGAAACGTCCGGTGCAGATCCCTCTCAATAATATCGGCATCGGCCTTCTTCGGCGCCCTCCTCACAAGACTCTCGTAAACCCCCGCATTCCTCCCCAATATCGCCGGGCCCCCCGCGTAGTAAAACCACGCCGCGCCCCTCCACTCGGGCGGTATCCCCTTCCGGATAAACCTCTTCGTCTTGGCCCCCGGCGGGGGGAACCTGTTCGGCCTCTCGGTGGTGCAGTTGCTCTCCTTCATAAAAGCCGCCCACTTCCTCCGCCGGCGCTCGAGGTACGGCGTGTAGGTCGCGTCCCAGGTGTCGTACTGCTCGCGCGTGATGTACTGGTTCGCCTTCTTGAAGCCATAGCGGTCGCGGGAGCCGGGTACCTCGAGGGGCTCGGGGAGAGGCGTCGAGGGGGTTGGAGGAGCGTCGGACGTCTCCTCGCAGTCGCCCATTGATTTCGCCGAGTCGCGGTTCTCGAGCTCGGCCTGTTGTCGCGCTGGGCGGAGGGGGGGCGGTAGGTCTTCGGGTATGGGGTCAAAGGCGGGGCGGGGCTCGGAGATGGGTGGCGCGTCGTCGTCGGGGTGGAGGGTCGGCGAGGATGGATACAGCGTGGGCGGGAGCGGAGATAACGGCGGGTGGGAGGATAAGGGCGAGACGGGCGCGCTGTGGACCGGGTGTGCGGCGAGCGGGTTCGTCGAGGGCGTACCCGGGCCGCAGCTGTAGGCCGATGCGGCTGTGCCAGGCCTCGTGTCCCCCATGGCATACTCGACGTCGTCCTCGTCGTCAGTGTCGTCGTAGAAGCCCTTCTCGTACATGCGCATCACCTCGTCAACGATGGGCTCCTCGTCCTCATCGCCCTCGTCCAGCGACGTGGCGGACGTCCCCCTCGTAGCGCGGCTGCTCCGCTCGGTGGCGGACGTGGCGTGCGCCGTCGAGGCGGTGTGGTGCGAACGCTCGCTGACCGTCGACTCCCCCGCCTTTGTGCGCGAGATGGGCTCCCGGGGGTAGCCGGACCCGTGGTAGGGGCTGTACATCCGGGGCGAGTATCCGCTCGCGATGCTCGGGGCGTCGTGCCGGGTGTTGAGGGGCGCCGGGTAGGCGAAGTTGATGGACGCGGACGGGCTGATCGCCGTAGGAGACCAGGCTCGTCCCTGGGGTATCGCGTCGTACCGCTCCGGTGCGTAGGAGGGCTGTGAAGGCGAGGTGACGGAGGACGACGACCTCGCCGAGGGCGAGGGACCCCTGCTCGGGGCAGAGGCTGAGAAATTAAACGATCCTTCGTCGGGGTACTCCGCTGCGCGGCTCGGGCTCGGGGGAGGGCGCCACTGGACCGGCGAGGCTGTGAAGTCGGCGTGATTACTGTAGTGATTACGCTCGCCGGTCTCGTCTGGGGGCACGTCGAGGGGTGGCGGGCTAATCGAGTCATCCGGGCTCAGGCGGCTTCCGCTGGGGGTCACCGCCCCGCCCGGCCTCGTATGGGGTGACTGTTGCTGCATCTGTTCTGCTCTCCCGCGCTTCTCATGTTCCGATCGTCGAGAGGATCTCCGAGGTGATGTCCGGGCGGGAGACGTCGTCGTGTCCGCGGGAGTCGAGGCGGCCGCGGCGCCGGTGAGGACGGGCTTGCGGCGGCGCCTCCTCGTGGCGGGCGAGGGAATCCGCTTCAGGCCGCACGTGCCGCCTGCGGGAGTCGCGGGTCTGCTCGGGGCCGGGTCGGACGATTCTTGGTGCGAGGCGGCGGGTTGTGGTGCGGTCGCGGGTGCAACAGGAACGCCAAAGGCAGCGGCCCAGGAGACGTCTGCCTGTGCCTGTGCCTGAGCCCGTTCCTGAGCAGCAGCCCGCGAGTTTGCGGCGCCCTCATTGGCGGCGGCCCTGCCAGCGGGCTCCCCGCCGGCGCTAGCGCCCTCGCGGCCCGCGACAGCTGCCATCGGTGCGACGCTGGCCGCCGCTCCTGCGCGCGAAGCCTTCTGGAACGAAAATCTCTGAAATGAGTCCCACAGCGACGGGGACGGCTGGGGCGCGTGCTCCGGCTCGGTGGGAGTATCCACCGGCGATGGAGGGCCTGACGGGGAGGTGACCCCGGTCGGGTCGGGGGGCCACGAGGAGGTGTCGTGAGCCGAGTCGTCGTCGCTGATGCCCAAGCCGTGGGCGCTTCCGGGGTTGGTGTCGGAGGTGTCGGAGGTATCAAGGCTTTCGTCTTCGACGTCCCCGTTCGCATCGCCAGTTGCTCTCTCGAGGTGCTCCGCGGTCGCCCTCCGGGGGGGCTTGAGCGTATACCTCGCCGGAGCCTTCTCGAGGTCGCCGATCATCACGACCCGCGCCGTCTCGTACTCAAAGACGTCATCCTTGGAGTCGAAGCCCCAGGCGGGAAGCTGAATGTCGAACGGGGAGGCCGACAGACACGAGAGGCGGGGGGAGGACTCGTGTGGGGCGGCGGCGTTCCACGGCCCGTCGTCGGCGGTCCGCTCCGGCCCGAGCTCCCAGGAGACGCAGGACAAGGTGCTCGTCGCCATGGTTGGTTCGGCGCGAGCTGGCGGCCTCGGTGATTGCCGGCACCGCGGAATCTCGGCCTCGGTGTTGGATCGTCGTCGCGGGCGTCGTCCCGAGGTCAGCGAGCGGGGCGGGAATCTCACGGCGAGGCTCGTGCTGACCGACGACTGTTGGCGAGACGAGGTGGGACGGGAGTTCCACGACCGAGGCAGATAGAAAAGATGAGTCCCGAGTAACTCGCAGCGGAGCGCGAGAGGCTCTGTTTATCTCATTCTCCAGCGAAAAAGCAAAGACCTCCAGCCGCGAGACACCAGCTGGCGCGGAGCCACATCTGCTTCTTCAAACTCGACCCCCGAAACAGACCCCTGATCCGATCTGTCTCCCCCAGACGCACATGTCCTACGCGGGGTCTCAAACAACACAGATACACTTGGTACACACACATACATGTCACATTCTCACTCCGGAAACTGGCCGCCAAATCCGCTTACAATCGCGACCTACGCAGCATGACTGGGCGGTGTCTGGGACACGATTCCGAGTGGGTGTTCGGGATGGAGATGGCGGAGATTAAGCCCACGCGGGAAGCTGCCGCGGGGCTGCGAGTGACCCTTTTTCCCTCCGACGATCCGCGGTGTTTGCTTATGACACGAGATGAATGTTTGCAAAAACGGGCATGGCTAAGGTCTCACTTGGAGGAAGTCGTATTCGGACGGATGCTCACCGTGACCGGCGCCTGTTTTGCGCGTGACGGCAGCTTGTGCCGTCTGTCCCCGGAGATACAGCGGAGATCAACACTCATCAGGACGTGCTCCCAGTATGTAATACCTCGTACGAACAGGCCAATCTCGAGTGTGTCGGCTGGGATGAGCCCTGACCCGACGACCAATCCCCCGCAACACAAATGCCCGAATTGGCCCAGCTGCATCGGCCAACCCAATCTCCCACCAGAAAATTGGTTAAAAACGAGCATGAGTGGGGGAGCTGGAACATCGTCGTACTCAGCAAAGCTGCTTCAGCGCCCCCGTCCCAGATGCGACCCAGCGTGCATTAGCATCATTACCCCTGCAGCCCGCTCCGTCGCTTCACCCAATCGCGCCAGTGCTTACCCTACCACTTCCCGCCCCCCCCTGGAAATTCGCACTTCCCCATCTTGGCCATGACGCTTCTTCATTTTCCCCCTCCCGCCAGGGGCCACACGTTCTCCACACACCAGTCATCAGCACGTCACTTGCCTTCTGCGCCCTCCTTTCCAGCGATCCGTTCTCGTGGCATCCTCCAGGGGTCCATCTCCAGGGGCCCGTCTCAGCCAGGTTTTATTACCAGTGAGCACCGTGTCTCGGCCATGGATGACTCGCGCGGCGATCGTCATCTTCATAGGGGCCCCCAGGTCAGTCATAACAAACGGGCAAGGAGAGTATCCAGCACCGAAAAGGGGAAGGGGCGGGGGCGGGGGAGGCGCTGGTGATCGGACGCCATTCGGCACCCGCGCGGCGCCTTTCGCGCTTGAGATCCCGATCGGGGCTGTTTTCCCGATTTCCAGGCTTTGGGCTGCCCGACAGTTTGGTGCTGGTACCGCGCACGTGGACGCTTGATGTCTCTCTCATGCTTGCCGTTAAAGCCGGGGCTGACCGTTGATGGGACCGAAGCGAAGTTTCCCAGGAGAGCTGAACCCTCCCTGATCATAGCTGACTTGCTCTTCCTTGGGAGCGGAGCATTGTTATGGTCCACCGGGTACTCACCCGAAAGACGAAACGAGGCGTCCACCGCCGCCCTGGCGCACCCAGTCCCCAGAGAATTGTCCTCTTGACTCGTGAGGGCGAGACTTGTTCTTTTGAAGTGAGGGCCAGGGGAAACGATGGCGTGGGGTTGTCTGGACTGTTACACGGGCAACGAGACATTCCGACCGTCGTCCCGGAGGCGTTGAGTTTCCCCTTCGTTCTTTGGTGGCCATCAGGACGCACCAAGCCACCGAGAGTTTTGTTGTCCCCAACACATCCCGTTCTCAGAGTTGCCCGGTGCCATTGAACCCGAGTCGAGTCCACCGCAGTCCCCTGGACTCTTCTCGCGCAAGACGCGTCACTCCACGCACCCGCGAGGCAACGTCTCTCATCCCTGATACAGATGGCGTAGGCAAGGGACGTCCCCCGCGCCATCCCACCGTAGCCTCATCCCATAGGACGACGGAAACGTCATTCCGAGTATTGGTCCTTTCTCTTAGTCCTCCGGGATCTTACTTGTTAGCTCGGCTCACACCCCACTTGGCGTGCTTTATCCCTGCTAGATACCCTCACATATGAATCAACGCGATTCTAGCCTCGCGCCTTAATCTCGAGAGCTTTCGAGACATACCAATCGCGCGATGCCTAACACCAAATGTTAGGCCTCTACTCTAAAAATAAATAACATCCATAGCTACGCGTTCGGAGGCCCATTCTATGTATCGGGTACCGGTTCCTAAACTGGACTAGCTATGTATTCGTCATACTTCACACAAGGAATAACGCTGGGGAGGTGCACCTTCAGTTCTCGATATCGACCCCGGAGAAGGGTAATCGGTACCCACGCGAGCTCGGGAGGCATTCCTCTCCCCTCTCCCACGGCAACCGCAAATTTCTCTTCCTGTCCGCCTAATATCCACCAGTAATCAAGCCGAGGGACACTAGCGAGGAAAGCCGTGCTCGGATCCCCCTACGGCCCGAGTTTCTCTTGAGATCTCGATCGTGCAGACACGCATCAAGACTTATCCGCTCCCATTCCCGGTTCACCCAGGTTTCCCAAGGACCACAACCAGAAGGAGCTCCGAGATTGTGGGCATAAACCCGACCTGGAGTCTCCACTTAAAATCCGAGTATAACTGTTAAAACCGCCGTCTCCGTGGTCAAGGGTATACCAATTGCACGGCCCTAAGATAGTCCGGAAACCGGGTATCTAGATATCACTGTAGCCGTCTACTTCGAACCAGTCTATTATAGACGAAAGGATGGCTATGACACCATCTTCTAGAAGACCTCGTATATTAATTGAAGTAGAATATGCTGCCACTGGCTTTCCCGTAAGGATAGCCATCCTGATTATTCCCACGAGAAATAGAAAACAGTATCACAGTCCGAGATGCCAGCAACCCCTAGAGAGCCGCTGATTTCCTCCATGACCACGACATCGGTTAAACTAATCAAGAGACATAAACTCAAACATGAGTTTTGGAGAGGCCCACGCACCACCCAACTGCAGTAATATCCAGTCTTGGGAGCATCGGGCACGCGTAAGACGAGCGTCCGCGAGTTATAAGTTTAAAAAAGCTTGTTAGACTCTCCAATCTAGATGTCCCACCCGCCCAGGTTCGAGCGTAAGAACTTTGGCTAGTCTACTCGCCGTTTAGGTTCGAGGCCAGGGCCTCGAAAAAAACACGAGCCTCCAAACTTTGTTAAGCAGGAAGGAGGCATGGTGGTCAGGCGAACCTGCCTCCGCAAACCTTAGCGAGATGCGATTCCATCCCCCAGCACCTACCCGGAGGCACTCGAACCAATTCCAGCGTTTAGCCTCGGTGTTGTCTTCGGGACATCTCGCGTTACCTCATCGGAATTTCCATACTGAGCGTTCATATCGGCAGCAGATACAACCTCCATGTCCCCTTCACATAGATACGAGGCGCTAACAGGCTGTACGGCCGAAACAGACTGGGCGTCTACAAGTGGCGACTCGTCCTCGCCGGTGACTCCCCCACCGAGCTACCCCGGGCTCTCCGATGATACGCCCAGCAGCGAAAACGTCTATGAGCTTCACAACCTGTCAAACGAGGATGTCGAAGCACAGTAAGCCATCCCGCAACCCGACATCCTTCTACGCTAACCGGCACCTGAAGACTCCCGCACGACACAGATAGCATCCCAGGGCCATCTCCTGACGATGAGTAAGACATCCCCGCCCCAACCACCCCGTGACCAGCGTACTGACAACCAACAAAAGAGGGCAGCCCCCGAGCAAAGCCACCTGCAAGACGTGGGGAGAGCATGCGCTGATGCTCGCTGCGAGCCTCTTCTGCTGCGCCGGAGTGCTTGCCCTTGTGTTCGGGGGTCTCGTGCTTGTCATCTTCGTCGTTACCTTCTTCTTCGATGCGCTCGAAAATGTTGTTAACAGCGCAAGGGGGGAGGGTTGGTTTTCTGGCAAATGAGTCGTGAGACGCGACTGGGAGAAAGGGTGTTAGACAGAGCGAAGCGAAGTTGTTTAGTTTAAGCGGTTTTATATTGTGCGCCAACGCTTTACCAATACAATTTCAGCTTTACCAATACAGCTTCACAGTTCGAGGCTTTCTGGTTTGTAAACTATTTGCATAAATTTTTTTAAAGAGCTTGGCATGGTGTCGAGGTACTGGTCTACTTAATGCAGTGGAGTCCCCTTGAGATGTGGTTTATCTGTACGCTGTGCCACGCGAGGCACAAGCTTCGAACACTTGTCTCGGCCTGAGTCCTATGTATCACCTTCCTATAGCCTAGGAACACAGAGCCATTGCCCCTACCGACTGTTTTACTTTGAGTGCGGTAATGGAATCGTTACCGTCATGTTAGAGCTCGAGATTTCTGTGTTGTTAACCAACGCCGTTGGTTGATCACTAGCAAGCCGGGCCAACCATCACCATCTCTCAGACATGTCAAAGTGTAGCCGACTTTTCACTTAGAGCAAAAATACAACGGCAAAGGTTGACTCTGAGAAAGTTTTTCGGAGCGAGGAGGCTTGGGATTAGGATGTCAGTATAGAGGGCTGGACACAACTTTGTCAGCTAGGCAGCAAAGCTGCTAACCGCCTACGACATTCGCCTTTTGGTGCATAATAGTAACCAGTCGTCTCTCAAGGACAGTACAGTCCATATGTGCCTCAGATTCTATGTCAGACCATCCATGACATGACCGACCATTGATTGACGTGCGGCTGACATTTTGAAAGAGCACAGGCGTGACCGTCACAAACTTAGGCTATTAAGTTTCACGATTTTAAGCTCCATGAGTGCCGTATTGTTTAGTCCCGCTTGAGGCCTCGTGTCCCCCCTGTAGGCTAGAAGTCAAGACGTAGCCGGAGGATATAAACGCCACTCTCCCCCTTTAGATGTGCCCTTAACTAGACACTATGGCAATTCTCTTCGACAATCTACATCCGAGAGCTTTTGTGTCAAAACGCGGAAGTACACGTATTCATTCTCGTCACCACTTTTGAGCCTCTACCAGTTTCAGAGACTATTGTCCACTACCACGAAACCATGCCGCAGACTGGAGAGTACTCAACCCCCGAGCTCGGGATCCAACTCGCGTGGTCTCCAAGCTTCGCCCCCGGTGCCACAATCCACGGCACCATCAACCGAGCAGCACACATCGTCACCCCGCGAGCCATCGTCACCATATCCCTCCACGGCCGCTCAAAGTCCAAAATAACAGCCTCGTCGGGCAGCAACCGCGGCACAAACACCTACCGGCCGCCTTCAACTTCTTCAACCCCGCCGCGACCACCCAAGTCCTGTTCGACGGCCCGCTCCACGTCGAGCACGGCACCGACCACGCGGCGTGGCCCTTCGCGCTTACCATCCCCCCGACCGTTGATACGGGAGCGGTACTCGCTAGCTGTTCCCCAAAGGCGAGCTACGAATGCATCAGTTCCCCGCGCCAGGGACTTCCGGGGACGTTCGCCTTTTCGTCTCGGACCCCCGGGTTGACCTTTGAGGGTTACGTCGAGTATTACCTCCAAGCAACGCTGCAGATATACTCCACGAAGCCCGGAAAGGCGAGGTTCGCGACGCTCCCGCTGTTCGTCCGGACCCCCAGCCCGGACCCCCCGATTGCGGACTTCCTACTGCAAGCGCAGCGTTATGACCGGCGCCGTCGCCGGCCTTACAAATTCATGTCCTACCGTCTGGTCCCCGGTCTTGAAGACATCAAGCCCTCCCTGCTGCAGAAAGCTCAGCGACTCTTGCGCTGGAAGTCAGTTCCCTCTTTGGGAGTAGAGTTCGAGGTCGAGGCACCTCGCGTCATTCAGCTGGAGCATCCATCGCCTATCCCGTTTTGCATCCGCGCAATTCCTGTCTGGGAACGGACAAGCGAGATTATCCATGACGTTCCGCAGTTGATCAAGCTGGATTCGGTTTCCCTAAAGATAATCGCCGGAACGGATGTCCTAGGCATGGGATCTTTTCAACCGCGCCACGCCGGTGCCAGGGATAAGACCCTTCTTTCCGGCTATACTAACGTCGAAGGGAGAGAGTGCTATCTCCCCTTTTCCCCCGATGACCCGCCCTTAGACATAGGAGAGCTGATCGATCTCCGTGTTGGCTATAACGGCAGCATCGGGGGAACCTCACCCGGCACCGGCAGGCTCTACCCCGCCTTTACGGCCTTTAACATCCGGTACGGGGCCCATACGCTCCACTGGTGCATCCGAGTGTCACTGGCTGGTGAGAAGAAGAAGATCTACGGAAGCCAGGCTGTGGAGGTACTCCCCGCGAGCTCGACCGATTGGCCTACTTGGCCTCTTCCTGGGGAATCACTCATTGGTTGCTTGTCTGAGCTGCCGCCTACTGACGATGGGTCTAGCGACTACTCAAGCTTCTACTCAAGCTCTCAAAGTTCGACGATATTACCTCTGGCCTTGGGAGCCCGGGAGACAGAGTCCGGGGCCACATCGCTACCCGAAAGGGGGGCGCCCCCTCCATATTTTTCTACGGTAAAGCCAGAGGAGAACTCGAGACATGCGATCTAAGGACTGTGAATCTCGTAAAGCCTAGTCCGCAACGTGTCTATGTGATTCTTGCCTGATATGTATCCGGGACTAACGACTTATGACGGGAATGTCACCAAGGCTTGCAATGCTGTTGGCGTTACTTGTTGCTTTCAGAGCAGTTAATTTTAAAAAAAGTTTTGCTCCAACTTCGCTACCATCACCTCCTAATTCCCCGGAATCTTGACCAGCACCTTTGCAAAATGCTTAGTCTCCTCAAGCCTCTTCAGCGCATCCTTGTACCCTGCCAGTCCAAACATCTCCTCGTCATACGCCATCCTAATACCCTTCTCCTCGATGAACGCAATCATATCCCGCATCATCTGCCGCGTCCCGAGAAGGACGCCCCTCACGATACAGATACTCCCCAGGACGTTCATGATGTCGGGTGATTTCTCGCTGGACCCTAGGAGTCCGGCAGACACGATGATTCCATCTGTCCTGATTGCCGCAAAGGACTCTGCCATGGTGGACTGGCCTCCGACGTCGACGATCATGTCGAGTCCCCGAGCCGAGGGCGTCAGGCCCCGCGCTGCGCGGCCCCAGTTGGGGACTTCCTTGTAGTTGATGACGTGGTGTGCGCCGAGGGCGCGGAGCTTGTCGGCCTTGGCTTCACTACTCGTGGTAGCGATGATGGTGGCCCCGACGGCCAGAGCAAACTGAGCACGTTAACCACCCGTTCTCTCAATTTCGGTTCACAGTAAACCCTTGGAGAAGCTGCAGAACACTTACCTGCATCGCGGCAACGCTAACACCACCAGTCCCCTGGACAAGAAGCCAGTCACCCCGCTTAATCTCCCTACCTCGCAGTCCCATCAACGCATTCCACGCCGTGATCCCGCTGCACGACAGCGTCGCGGCCTCCTCGAACGCAATGCTATTTCCAATGTTGGCGAGACAGCTCTGCGGGAAGATCCCCTGTGTCGTCATGGTCCCGTTGACACCTTGCCCGAGACCGCCGCTGATATGAGCCATCTGCGGGAGCGTGTTGTCGTCCACATCGGAAATCGACTCATCCGGGAACTTCTCGGGGCACAGGAACGTCACGACGCGGTCTCCAGGCACGAAGCCTTTTGCGTTGGCGCCGGCTTGGACCACTACGCCCGAGCCGTCTGAGCCTGGGATAGCTTGTGGCTTTGAGAATTGGGATAGCTTTCCCTGTGGCGCGTGTCAGAAAATTTCTCGGGACTAGATCCCCCTATTAGGAGGAGGTCGCCGGTGTTACCTTGCCGATGACTAGGTCGCGGTAGTTGATTGACCCGACACGCATCTCAACTAGGACGTCGTCCGGCCCGAGGTTGGTTGCCAGGGTGGCATCGACATATTTCAAGCCCGAAAGGTCTTCGTTCTGGGAATCGATGACCCATCGCTTGACAGGAATTGAAGACATGATGACGATATCTAAGCTTGTATCCTTCTTCACAGCTTCTCAAGGCGTTCGGAGTCCATATAATCAAAGATAGTGTTTTGACAAATGCAGCTTCCCTCGGGTCCATAACGCCCGTGATATCCCATGCTCTAAAACTTCCTGGCGCCCTAGCTTAGAAATCATCCGACTACAAGGAGGCTAATGGGGAGACTAACGGGGCCGCCAGTGAGTCTATAAAGTTAAGGGCGTTTCTATTCGACCGCCCGCCCCACTGCCAAGCTCTGCTTCGTGAGGAAACCCGATGGGCGAGTCCGCCGACTGTTACCACCGCCCACCTCGTACAGACTGGCTCACGGTAATTGGGCCCTGCCTCCAGTCACTCTTTCCACACGGAAGTGATCTGACCTGGCGATGGGCGCTGAACTGCCGGGAGGATGTCCGTACTTGTACAACATGTACCGCGGACGAAAACGTCGTTCGCATTCCACGGAAGCTCCCCCCTTTCCCTGACGCACCCACAAACACCCTACAAAACTGGGATAGGCACTCAAGTTGGTGCTCGGAGCCTGGGGCTAAGGTCCACTTTGAGCTCTAGTAGTCCCATCCGAAGCGTGGGCCGTTGCGCTCTCGCCGCGCCGTCCCCGTGGCGTTCCAGGGTCTCCATAGAGGGCCCGCCATGGGAGGCCCCGCCTCCGTTACTGACGGCAGCGAGCGATGTCGGGATGGGCCGGCCGTTGTTGACGTCGCAGGCTCGACGATGATGTCGAAGGCTGCTTCGTTACGAGGTAACGAAGCCCCGGCCACTGGCGTGCATGAGCCCACCCTGATTACACATCAGACACCACACCACCTTATATAATCTGAGACCGCTCAGGTGCTACGGGGTACGTACCCTCGTGCCATGACGCGGTACAGTAAATAGTACAGTGTATACACTGAGAAGCTCCCCAGCTCCCGCCCGCAGCTTCCCCCTCAACCCCGGTCCTCCTCTCCTCCCGTTTAACTTTCTCCTCTTGCTTTTGCACGCGCCCCGGCACCAGGTGCTTCCCACACCGAAATAGATAAGACCCCTCGTACCTCGCGAGCGTCAAAACGCGCTGGAGGTACAAGCGCGCAAAACGGGCGCCCGCAATGGACACTCTGTAGCTTCCCCAGAGCTGAACAAGCTTTCCCTCCCGTCCGCCCTTCCCTCCCCTCTCTTCTCTCCCGCCCCCCAGTGCGTTTCCCCCGAGCTCCCCTTTCTCTTTCCCGAGAGCTTCCCGCGCCTCTTTCTCGTGCCCATCGTACCTTCCACCGCCGAGCTCTGCCGTATCAGGACCTCGTTTTCTAAGCTCTAATTGGTCGTTTCTCCCTTGTTCCTGATCCCCCGCGTGCCTGGGATGTCTACCCGTAAGAGAAAGCAGGAGGAGGAGGAGCTCGTCGCGCTCCCCTCGGACGAGGATGAGTCGGAAGAAGAGTAAGCCACGCCCGTGCTCCGCTCCCCCCCCCCCCACCCCCGGCGCAGGTCAAGCCGGCCGGCTATGCGCCCTTGTTTCCCAGCATCCCTCCAGACATCGCCAACTCCAGTGCTCTGCCCGCTCGGGACGGAGAGAACACCGCCGCTTTAAGAGCGCTATTTCTACGCCTCGGCGTGGCGGCGCGCGTGCCGACTGGACCATCTCGAGAACCACGACGGCGCGCCGTTGCTGACGACGCCGCTAGATTCGAGCCCGAAGATGAAGAAGACATCGACGAGGACGAGTCTGAATCAGAGGAGGAGGAAGCGTACGGCGAAGAAGGTGATGAGGAGGCAGATGAAGAGGAGCGCAACGCAGGTGAGCCGAGAGCACTTCCCCACCCCCTTCCATCTCCTCCCCTCAAGCGGCGGCTAACAGCACCCAGGGGATACCGGCCCACCCCCCGTAAAGAAGCGAAAGACGGCCCCCGCAGCTGAGGGTGATGAGGCGAACAAGGGCAACGGCATCGCTCCCGCGGGACAAGAGGAGGAGGAGGACGAAGAGCAGTCGGAGGAAGAGAGCGGGGCAGAGGGCGAGGAGGAAAAGGAAGGTGCCGAGGGTACTGAGGAGCGAACCGAGAACGGCGTCAAGGGCGCAAAGGAGGCGCCCGGTTCTGAGAAGCCCGCAAAGGGAGTCTCTGCGACTGAGGAGACGGCGGAGGCTGTTGGTGCCGGAGGCAGCGAGGAGTGAGGCCTCCTTCCCGGCGTTCCGGCGTCTGTTTGGCACCGGTCAGGTGCTTCTCTACCTGGCCCCCAGATAGCTCTCACTAATCCAGGATCGTCCCCTTGGGCTGGTGGAAGCGCCGAGATATCCCCGCGCGAATCTATTCCATCTTGCAGGGCGTGTCCGGTAGTCCGTCCGCCTGGCAGGCTTGGACGTCTCATGCTGCTAGCGTGGCCGCTGAATCACATGCATGAATGCTTTTCCTTGCAGTCTTTGTCTGAAATCAATCCAGTCTCCCGGGCTCCCAGGAGGCAATGTAAGAGTCTTCACATGCACGGTCCGGAACCTCACCGGACAGTGACTCCGTATCGGGGTGAGGCCCGTGGGTTTGTCCGGCTTCTTATGAGACACTCTCCACACTGGGCCGTCGACCTGCACAGTTCAGGAACGGATCAGGTCAGGTCTGTCGGGGGTCTCGGCAGAGCTCGATTCGGACGTGAGCTTGCGAGATTGTGAGTCAAACAAACATATTTGGACAATGGCTCTTGAAAAAGCAAGTTAAGAGCGATATGGCATTTCCTGAGTAGAGGACCGAGGAGATAGGATGGAAGGTAAGTGTCGGGCGTGGGTGTGAGTGATTGGGCAGACAGGCATGGGTTTCTCCTCTGGCACCCTCGGCGAACTCCGCGGCTTCTTGGGCGTCAGAGTTCACGCCAGAGGCCGGGATACCCGCCCTTGGGGCGCATGTTTGACACTGTCCATTAATCAATCAGCATGCGAATGAGCCTCCTCCGTGTTGATTAGCCCAGGGAGGTGTTGGCTGCCGCCAGCAAACAACCACGAGTCGCCTTGGGCTGGGCAATTCCGCGGCGCGACATTCGAGAAAGTGTATCAACCACGAAGACTTGCATGGCACTCCTATCCCTAGCCACCTCCACAATCCCTCCAGGAAGTCGACATGGTAGATAGACCCTGCATGACCCCCGGACAATTTCGAAGCTTGAGGCCTTCTACATCGGGCTGTCTGCATGCCCCGGTGAGGAGAAAACCAACCCCCTCGCATCTTTCAGGGATGTTCGACTGCCGCAGGCGGGGACGTCGTCGGGTGTGCCCCCTCCCCGCAGCGACACCGGTCCCCGCCCGCACCCGTGCCTCGCCTGCCCCCTGTCCCCCGTCAACTCAAACGCGACGGGGTCCTCCCAAAAACCAGCGTTCTCCCCGGGGCCCAGAAGCGGCCCCGCGGTACCGTGGTCCCATGACCGCCTCATCGTTCCCCATCGGCTCCACCGCATCATGTACTCCCCCGCCCCCAGCGTGGCATATGTAATGCAAGTATGACGGGAGGCGGCGCAGGGCGCGACAACGATTACACCGAGCCACCTGAGATGAGGGCCGCAGCCTAGAGAACCGCTCTGCGTGCGACCAATCGGGTTCACCGCCAGGCAGCTATTCCCAAGTCACCTCCGTGATCTTCAGAACATGCCCCTTGGCAGCACCCAGATCTCAGTCTTCGCCTTTCCTGTCGAGAGTAAGTGGCAAGACAAGACGAGACTGCGATCTCGGGCAGCGGAAGGGAGGGGGCTATGCCGCCTTGAGCCGCATCCCGCCACGGAAACGTCCCCAGCCGCCCGCTTACACCAAAAACTGTGCGCAACAGAAAGACAGACACATGGTGGGTGGGTTACACTTACAGCCTGGCATGCAACACCCCTCTTCGCCCCCCCTTCCCTCCCCCCCTCCTCCATGCACGCGAGAAGAAAGGACAGGGACTGCGGACAGAAAGAACGGGCAGAGAGGAGGACGGCCCCCCGGGGCGCCTCCCCAGAGTGAAACATCTCCGATCGGGTTTGCCTGAAGCGGGAGACTCTTTCTTCCCGTGATGCGCACACTGTCCGGATGCATCGGGACGGATGTCCCAGACTTTCCCGCCGCGGCACCTAATCAATTTTTACACGACGGCTCGTGTCTCGGCTTCCAGACAGAGACAAAGCCAAGGCAAGCAGCACCGACCACGCCTCCAAGGCAGATGCGAGGAGACGGGCGAGACCCGGGGCGGGGCTTCCGCGGGAAAACGTGCTTTCGCTGGGGCCACATGCCGCATGTGACCCGCAGCTAGTCTCTTGCCCCAAAGTCTCACCTGCAGCTCGTCAATCCGCGCGTCCCCCCTGCCGGGCCGGCGAGAGGCGTGTTGTCGATTTCGCCATGCACGGGGAACCGGCCACGGCATCCGCAGAGCAGCGCGGCCTGCCTCCCCTTCATCTGTGCCCCCCGGGGTGCCCTGGTCTTGGTGGAGACTGGACTGGAGCTGGGGGTGTGGAGTGGGAGATACAATACGCGAGGTGGCCGGAGCGGCTCCTCCGACTGGTCCGTGAGCACCTGCGCCGGGGACTCGGCTAGGTATCGATGGGCCCGTATCGAACGACCCTTTCAGACCCACCCGGATGGGGACAACGGCCGCCGCCCAGGTTCTAGGTTTCGAACCCAGGGCAGCGGCCTCGACCCTTCCCTCCCCCGACAGAACGGAAACTCACGGCATCGATATCGCGAGTTCGCCACTCCCCAGCTCGCCACCCTTAACGTCCCCTTCCCCCCTTCCCCGATCCTAATCGGCAAGTGATAAGGGCTAGCGCAGACATTCGCGATTAGCTTGGCGTTAGCTTCCCAGACCCCGCTCTGATCCACATGCTAGCGGTTTCGAATTGGCCAGTAAGATCGGCAAAGTGCACAAGCTCTGGTGATGAGCTCTCTCTTGTCTTCCTCGTGCAAAATACGAGGTACCTTGGGGCGCTTGAGACACTCGTGAACCTAGTTGAAAGTGGTGATTCCCGAATGGCTCGCTCGAGCATGGGCGGCGCCATCATGGCTACGACTCTGGGGCTTGGCAGCCCACGCCTTACCGCCTTGGTGCCAATCGCTTGGGAGGACCCCGGCGATCCCTCGCTCGCACCGAGCGTTCCCCGGCCCATGCTTTCCCAGTCCAGGGGGGCCAATGGCATTCGCCAATGACCCGACATGACATCCCTGCGACTCCGACAGCACGGCGTCCGTGCCGCCATCCGGAGACCCAGTCCTTGTTTCACACTTCTACCCCCGCTCAACGTCGATCCCCCCGAACCCGTAGGAACCTCCGCCAACCTGTTCAGTTCGCATCAACACACCTTCGCCCCACGAGGCAACTGTCCCCTGACGTCTTCGCCGCATACGATGACGTCCCGCACGATTCGACCGGCCGTGCGTCGCCGCCCGGTTCCTGGCGTCATGGGCAGAAAACAGGAAAAAAGATGGCGATGCGTCCCAATGCCATGGTAAATTCCATTCTCCATCACTGCCGGAGCGTCCGGGGAGCATGGAAAAACAGCCGTCGGTGAGCGGGCCACTTATGTTAGCCCATCACCGGGGAACCCTGCCCCCCATCCCCCCACTAGCTCCCCCCGTTTCTGTGCCGACTGTATCCGTTCAACTCCAGCGTACGTGTGCATTGACATTAAGTGGCATCAACCAAGCCTCATCTCGTCTTTCTGGTATCTGCTTACGGCTACACCAGGTGTGTCCTCCCTCGTGCCAACCGCCGCCAACGCGAAAATCCCGATGCCACGATATATGGCTATCGGAGGGGGCCGGCCTTCCCAGACCGGACCAGCGCTAGGCCCCGGGCGCCAATGCTCGGCGCTAATGTAGCTGGGCGAGCTAAATGCCGGGGATCATCGCCTACCCGCTTACAGACCCCCCGGCGAGAGTTCTCGGACCAGAAAGCTTAACTGCGAAGAGGCTTTCATATTCGTCAGCTGCTCTCTGGTGGGTCAGCGAGGCCCGGACCAGAGGAAGGGGTTCCTCGGCTGACGACGACGGGACTCCTGCTGACGAGCCTGCGAGATTGAGTTTGCATGCCTGCGGGATATAAGCCCCCAACTCTGAGCTCCAACCCGTCTTGTGCTCTGGAATTCTGCTTCGGCGTACAACATGGCGGCGCCACCAAGCGCCGCATCGGTGCTTGTTGAACTCAAATGGGAGCTCGTGTGGGTACCGGACGCACGTCCTCCAGCCAATCCGACGCCATCAAGCAAGACACTCGCCCAGGGGCTTGTTTGAGACGATGCACGGCCGTGCTAGCCGGCGGGGCTTGGGGCTTGGGGTTTGCATGAGGGCCATGCAAGCCGTCGCGGTGTCGATACCTTCTGCATCGCGATAAGTGAATGCTGTAGCAATCTGACGTCTGCCGGCCGCTTGAATCGCCTGGCTCCTGCCACGCTCCCCCGCATCCGCGTGGCACGCGGGTAACGGGGCACGCAAAAGATACAGGGTAGGAGATAGACTTTCTCTTCCCCTCTTCTGCTCGGTTTAAATCGACCAAGGTGGGCGGTCCAGACACAGACTAGCGAGAAGCATACCAGGCTACCTCACCCTCCAATTCCGTCGGGCCAAGGCCGGATTAGCTTTGGCGCTAGTGATGGCGATAGGGGTTTCTTTAAATGCATTGGGCGGGCATGCGAAGTATGCGGTGACATGTGAGATTGCGAGTCCCGGCGGGCAAGACATGTCCGGGATCGAGATGGTCGAGTCCGGCCATCCCCTCTCTGGGCAGACCCCTCCACCCCGGCCCAAAAACGCCCAAGAACAAAGGGCGCGTGAAGGTGGCGCGGCGTCGTTATCGGATGACCAATTGAATGCCCGGGATTGCACTCCCTTCAATTGGGCTCGACGCGGACATCCCAAGAGAACGGAATGAGCAAAATTGATAACCGAAAAGCCCAGGCGCTTTCCTTCTCCACCTCCACCTCCACTTCAGCTATGCGCCCATAGGTAAGACACTGGAGGGCCCGCCGCTGCAAATGCGCAAATACCGGGAAGGCTCCCCACCCCGAGACAAGACGACGCCAATGCAGGCCCGAACGGAAGGAGGGAAGAAAGTGGGGAGGAATAAGCAACGGCGCGATAAGAAGTGGATGGAGACATGGGCGGGGTTCCCCGATTCGTCGCGGACTCGAGGTTCTTGGCTCTCGAGAGAGGGGTCCTTCCGCGGACTCGCTTGACCCGCATCCCTTCTCTTCGGCTCCGTGTGGACGGCTGTCCTCCGCGAGCCTCGAAACAATGAAGGGCTCACCGGATGCCATGTTGTAGTGTAGCAGGGTCCATTGTCGTCAGCCATCGCGATGTGAGAATGAGGGGAAGGGCGCGTACCACAGCATATAGCACCTCACATATACATACATCGATCGCGTCTCCAGCTGCAGTACCACTTCGGCCAGCGACAGGAGGCACTCCACCCGTACCCTCCACACGCCGACAAGACATACTTGCAAAGGGGAAGGACCCATTGCCCCATTCCTGGCTGCTGTTAGGTGAATGTTCAGTTCGAGAATGGCGCCCGGGTGGACCGCCGGGCTTGCTAGCGTCATGCTTCAGCCGGGTGTAAAGGAGGGGGACAATCGACGATCTGGCCTGGCGGGGAAGGTGAGCAACGCGTCGTCCGGCTTCCCCACCACGCAGTCCGCTCCCGGACCTAGTGCCAACGCTATCGTGAGAGGAGTTTAACCCGCTGTGGATCTTGGTTCTGGGTGACCAAGCAATGAGCAAGCCAGTCGTCGGTTGACGTTGACGGGGCGTAGATACGGACCTGGGACCTTGGCAGGTCGGTCTCTTGGGGGCTAGTGCGTGCTGCCGGCGTCCCTCCCTGGTCGGGGTTGCAGGTGCAAATGCAGAAGCGCACGGAGTCGTCGCAGGGCGGACGGGATCCAAATTCCCACGCCCCAAGCTCCGTCCAGAGAGGTCCCCCCACACACACACAACACCCCAAACTTGTTTCTCCCGTTCGGATTCTCCCATTGGACCCCGATGGATGAGACCGGAGTATCGATACTTTTTGCTTCCACCCTTTCGCCAGTCGGGACGGGGGTTCGGGGCCCTTCGCGTTCGCCGGCCCGGATTCATGGGCTGTTTGGCTTGGACGATGACGGTGAGGCCCTGATTTGTGGCGACACCCCGACCGGAAGTTCGTGCCTCTCCCATGCTCGAGCGGGAGGCGACGATGGGTCGGGGTCCTCCGAGTGCACTTGTGGCGGAGTTTATCTGGGGCCGGTTCTCCATCCACTAGCTAGCGCAAAGCTCTAATACGCGTGGCCGTCGAGATGTAGAGGCGAAGTGGTGGAAGACGAGGACGAGGGCGACAAGCAGAGCACGACAGGCATCTGCGGTATACTGCAGCCTAGAGACAGCGCCAATGCAAGCTTGACACTTCTGCTCGCTTCCAAGAGGCGTCGATTGCAGTGCATATCGGCCAAGTCCATCGGCGGCAGAAGAGGAAGTCGCGACTGCGTTGAAAGTGCTCCTCGGTTGGGGCAGGCGCATTGCGAGATGGAAGATGGAGGGGTGCGGGGTGTGTGCATAGATTGTGGGGCAAGTGGCATCTCAGTTTGGGTCGCAGAGCTGCTTCGCATCTGGTTGTTCGCATCTTCCATTGGATTGGACACGGCAGGCGCGGGTTGCGGACTGTGTCGCCACACCCGGTCCCCTGTTGCTCGGCTCGCCCATCATACCCCTTGGCTCCTGCACGGCGCTGGTAATTCCTACGTAGTGGATGCATTTTTTCTCTTTGTCCATGCTGCAGACCGAAGGCAGTGGCTCGCCGAGCCGGGCATTGCGGGACTTGTCCCATGTTTTGTTTGGGGATCTCGTACCCGGGCTCTTCCTGTTCCCCACAGCTCTGAGGGGTCCCTTTAGGACGCCCCGGGCCCCACCTGCTCCTTCCGCCCGTCAATCATGGCTAACCCCCGGAAAGCGGGTGAGACTAGCGGGGACTAAGCAGCTGGGATGTTGGTACTCGGCCTGGACTATTCCAGGTTCTGGCTACTGCTCCCTTGGGCGCACTGGACCTCACCGGGCTCTTGGGGAGACATGGCTCTGAAGGTACGACCCCCGCTGCGAGGAGGTAGTCATGACATCGTCATATCGGCCGATGTCCGAGAAGCCGCTATAAGTACAATGTCGGCCTGCGATTGTGCAGTATTTCGCCGCCATTCTCGGTCAATATACGTCTCTTTCCCTACTTCATCACGATCAAAGTTTACCTCTTCGGAAAGCGCGACCTTGGCCTTTTCTCAGCGTCACATGCACACCACAACCATCCACTCACCTGCTCCTTCCGGACCCCGAGTTTAAATCGATGTCGACGGTCGCTTCTCTCTGATCTTTCGATCCCCCGCAGAAGTAGCATAGACGTACTCCTCCCAGCAGCACCCCTCCCCAATTCTCGCTCAAACCGCATCGAGCTAGACCCCCCATCAGAGCTGTAGTGGTACCACACAGCCGCCACCACCACCCCCAAGTCCCGGGCCATACTTTTGGGCCAAAAGCCAATACGGTCCGGCCGGCCCTCTGGCCACCTCGCCAAACCTTATCCGAGGGGAGCTCATCCTATATCTTTCCCCGTGCCCCGCAGCCCCTTCGGCAACAGTTCGGAGCCTCTGTGATTCCTTTCTTTCCCCGACTCCAGCCATAGCCACCATGGACTCTTCTATTTACTACGACAGGCGCGACAAGGTCGATGTGAGTACAACCCCTCGAGTTCTACAATCCATTCACCCCCAGTCTTTGGCGGCCACGAGCTGTCGGGAGGAGCTCAGAGCTGAGTTTCATTCTCGAGCACGGCCTCCGTCGCTTTCCCTTCCCGCGTCCAGCCCGTCCCACGCCTCCATTGTTTCTCTCCTTCCAACGGAAGCTGCACTGTTGTTCACACCAGGGCAGCACGGGTTTCCTTCCGTTCCCGAGACTTTTGCGCCTTCCCGATTTCCTGGTCGATGCTATTACCAGCAGGAAAGTTCGAGACAGGGAAGAGCTGACATGATTGCTTTTGTCAAGCAGACGCCAGACCTATCCCCTCTGGCGCCCGTCCTCGAAGGGTACATCACCCGGTCCGCCATGGACGATTCGACATATTTCACAACACCCGGAGGGGGCTACTCGACGCTACAGGGAGACGCTTACACGCTTGCACCGCGGAGCATGGACCAGCGCGATCCATCGACGGGCTTCTCACTCGACTTCCTCCCCACGGGTGACACAATGCCTCGGGCCTTCCCTGGATCTAGCCTAGACCCGACGGTGACGACTGGGGCGAGCCCCGGGGACCCCTCGGCATTCTGCGACATTGACCCGTCCAGGGCGCTCTACAATTCTCGGGACAGCTCCGAGGACTGCTTCACAGGTAACTCGCATACGCAGACCAGCGCGCCGTTCGACCCCTCGTACAGCTTCTTGCCCTCTCCTCCGGACGTCGAGGAGGGCGTTAACGGCACGACCGCCACGACCCCCGCCATCTCCCCCAAACAAACCGCCGCGCCAACATTTGGCGGGGGTGCCGTGGGGAACCCGCCCGACTGCAACGCCACCGTCAACAAGCAGCGCGTGGAGAGAAAGAAGCGGAGACGCCACTCCACGCCCGTCATCTCAACCACCGAAAAGGAGAAGACCCCCGGCATGCCGGGGGACGAGAAGCGGCGCTCGACGACGCAGCTGCGCACGGCTTCGCGCGCCCCAAAACGGTATAGCCAGTCCACGGCGAGGAAACCCGCCGAGACGCCGGAGGAGGTCAAGGCCAGGGCGGCGCACAACCAGGTCGAGCAGCAGTACCGCAAGAGGTTGAACGCACAGTTCGAGAGGTTGCTCGCCGTGCTTCCACAGCCCGACTATGACGAGGAGGGCATGGACGAGGAAGGAGGCGGGGAAGGCAGTGGGAGGGTGGGCATGGATAAGAGGATCAGCAAGGCGGAAGTGCTGGATCTTGCGCGGAGGCGGATCAAGATGCTGGAGAGGGAGCGGGCGAGTCTCGAGAGGCAGAACGAGGAGCTTCTCGGCAATGAGAGGAGGATGCAGGAGGAGCGCACGGGGAGGTATAATAATACGATGCCGGGGGTAAAGATTGAGAGGTAGGAGTTCGATTTGGAAGGGGGACTCCATATGCCAGAAAGAGCTGAAGGGAAAAAAAACTAAAAAACGGGAAACACAAAAGCGATGGCAGGTACTCTTCGGACAGGAGTTCGAGACGGTTGAGCTTCGTGGGCCTCGGGTCCTGGGGAGTCTCGGCGGAGAGGAACTTGGTACGCGATTACTCTGTATTGGGCGCGTCAGGAGGAATCATGGAATAGGGCTTTCGGATGGATCGGATATTACCTGGGGCGCTGGAGGCGTTATTCTGCCTGCTCTGGCGGGATTGACCATACGGGATTGGATGGGTGGGGGGTCTCTCGAGAATGACACAGACTCCAGCGAGCTGTATTGTTACGGATGTTCGGGCGGGTGGGCCCTTCGGACGGGAGTTTTTTTTATTTGGGTTTGAGGCAGTAATCGCTAATCATGTTGCTTGCATCAAGCTGTCGTCCTGATCTGGGTAATGGGAACTGTTCTCGTTTCGAGTTCAACAATGGGGGTGGTCTGACATTGGTTCGCCACGTCATTGTATCTGGAGCCTTCCTCTCGTTTCCCGTCTCACGGGACTGGGGAATCGTGGTTGGACTCGAGATATCTCCTGCATCTCGGGTGTTTCCGCCTCTTTTTGAGCTGAATGATCGAGACATTGGTGCTTTCTGTACCTGGAGCGATTGTTCTTCGATATCAATAACGGAAGCGATTTGACGTCGACTCACCACGTTCCTCGCTCGTCATCTCGAGCCATTGCATTCGTCTCGAGCTGGATAACAGGGCCGGCAGATCAACATCTATCCGCATCATTTTCTTGTTCTGCGTCAAATCAGAGGCTAGGTGATTGAGGTCGGCCCTGGAATCGCGCCGCGCGATGTCGAAGCTTCTCGAAAAGATCCGTGGTCATAAGCTCGATTGGGCCGTGACCTCGCCAAAATTTTCGACACGGGCCTAACTAAGCTCTCGATCGGGCGAGCATTCGAGGTTAGACCTCCAAGGTCCCGAAAAGTCGTTTCCACATTAAGTTGTGGATTCTGACCACGGGATCGGAAGGGGCCGAGACGGCGGAGGTGTTTCCTCGTAGACCCGCAAACGGCGCGAGCGCGTGGGGTCGCACCCGCCGCGTCGCAGTCTTGGGCTTGGCATCCAGAGCCTCGGGACCGGTATCTAATATTAGAATCTCCACTATATTTTTTCGAGATGATCTCTGTTTCGATCGTCATGTTGCCCCTCGTCGCAAGCAACGTGGGGTTGAAGTGGGGAGACCTCCCCCAGCATTCACTTTGCGACGCGTCACCGGGACGCGCCTTTAGCAAACGCTTGGAAAGGAGGGGGAATGTCCGAGCATTCGATTTCCATTATTTATTTCGTACCATTCACCTTTCAAACATCCGGTCGCGGCGCATTTCCTCGACGCATCTCCGAAGCTCGTTCCCGTCCACGAAGAAACAGCGGAAAGGGTATTCTCGAGCAACCATTCGAGTACTCCTTGACGCGTCCACTCACAAAAGTTACGTCATTCTCTACCCCAGCACTTACTTTCAAGGACTCACGTGCCACCGCGTTCACGGACGCGTCGCCGAGCCTCATCCTCGATTGGGAAGGAACGACAGGACGCAGCGAGAGGGCAATTCTCCAAGCAGTCACCCCGAATATCCATCTCTAGACAATACCCGCCGTCGCCCCAATCGTCACTATTTTTACAATTGTCTTGTTACGTTTCCGAAACGTAGCTCCCAGGTGGGTTATTCGTTGAATTTCATATCGCGACACTCGCCTCCAAATATTCACCTTTGGGCAATCTACTGCCCAATGCTCCTGCCTGGCGAGTCTTCGAGTCGACTCTTCACTTGCAAGTCAACCAACCACCGGCCCGGAACAGGTATGGCAAGCTGTGAGGCTCCTTGCCATTGTACCGGCGATTGAGAGGGACTGGTCAATATAACAAGCGGTGGCGAAGTAGTATGATGATGACAGCGGCCTGTATAGGTAGACTGCCTATTATGCTGTCATTGTCCTCTATGTTGGCGGCTACGAAGTTTCTGGACCTGGTCTATACGTAGTACTACAGAGGCTGCCCATGGCATGATGCTGAACGAAGGGGCTAAGCGGTGACAAGCACATAAAAAGCTCCACTTCTGAGACCGAGACCCCAGACGTCAGATTAATTTGCCGTTGATACTTGGGATATAATACGCCTACGAAGACACCCTGTTTGACAATGGACCACCGGGCGGCAGCGTACAAGTAATACTCTCTAGGTAATAAATAGTCCATCTCCCATAACGACCAAAAAATTAAATCAAACTACTCGCATATCAGATGCTTCTAGATACCACTCCACGGCCAGTAGAACTGGTCGTCTCTAGCTCCACTTGCCAACACCGGCTCATGAGACTAATTGTCACTAGACCAAATTGCCAGTCCCCCCACACCATCAGAGAAGAGAATGCTACTAATAATAGGTAGTAGACACTGTAGGTCGGCCTGTCTGCGCTAAGACCTAGACTCGCGTACTTCGTAGTTGCATATCGGGGCAACTTGCATTCCCGGCCATGTTGTGTAGAGTGCGCTACTCGTAGTTGCATCTCGAGGCAACTTGCATCCCCGGCCATTCTAGGTTGACGAGTAGTTAGGCGCTACCGGCTACTTTGAGTTTACGAGTAGTGTAGCGGTTATCCGGGCTAGTTCATCATGACGAGGTCACCGCACCCCGGGCCCCAATAGCGGGTATAGAGGGCCTGACCCGAGTCTGCTAGGAAGTTTTCCTAGGTGTGCATGGCAGGATCCGAACCTGCGACCGTGGCCCCCTAATCACGGACGCAATACCGCTAGACTGGGCGGCTCCCGGGCACAAGATGTTTTTGCTGTGAGGTTTTGTATATATGCCCGTCAGAAGTTCGACCCATTACACTCGAATTTTGTGCTCAAGCTATATATCGGTCGAGTGCTCGTCTACAGCGTTCCCGCCTTAGTCGTCTTTGGTCAGGCAGTGCACCGGCGAGCTAAAAACCATGGTGTTGGCGGCACAGGAGTCCACGGGCACTGCGATGCACGGTAGGACACTGCAAGACTAGGAGGCACTATGGAAGGTGTGTTGCATATTGCATATTGTGATGTAGCTGTTGTAAGAGGAATTGGAATCCTTGGCGGGCATATACAGTATACACATACAAACCCGTAGCTTCCTCGAGCGCCAGATTCTATTGTTCTTCCACAAATGCAGGTTTATACCCGGCCACACCGCCGTTCATGCTCCAAATTCCCAGGATACCCGTGGAGGTCCCAAGAATCTGGCTGTGGTCCCAACCGTACGTACTCCTCATCAAGGAGAGCCGTGCTTCGATTCTCCGTAAAAAGAGGAAGATGGGTACCTGTGGGATATAGAGGTTCCCTACCCGTCTAGTGGAACGAGGCCTGACCGATTGTGAGTCGACGACGCCATTGCTTATGAGACATCTTGCTTCGACATCGACTACACCAAGGGCGAGTATATCCGCGGCATCACTACTTATTACACGTATCGCGGCGGGTTACTGGGGTTTAAGGGCTCAAATAGCACAGTGGAAGGCGTAAGCGGCCGTATATCAGAGGTTCTGTTGAATACGTTTTCTCGAGTGAGGGCCGAATTAACAGATCTATGCTCGGGCCGAGATAGAGCATGTTTGGGAGTCCTACATCAGGGGGCCTCTGGTTTATAGGTGGGAGGTCGCCGAGGAAGTGGAGCTGCTAAAACAATGTTACGACTATGATCTAGTTATACACAGCGGGCTTCCAGTTGTGAGCAAGGAACATTAGATGTTTTTATAGTGTAGTCCATCTGTCCTTGAGACCACACTGGCGACGTCTCCGCTCGCATGAGAACCCTACTTATCATACACTCTCACATATTACCCCACAAAGAAAAGATGACAGTCCGGCTCAAGGCGCGATCATATCAACATCTCTGGGCTTAACACTCCCCTTCTAGGCGCCTTCTCACTTCTTATCATTTGAAACCGTCCTCTTTGGCCCGCGGATTGAGTAAAAGACCGTGGCTGCATCTTCCTTCACCAAGTGGTTCCCGCAGTAGCTCCTAGACGGGACGTCGTTCGTGGCAGTCTTCGCGCACCGGACGTTCAGCGCCGTTTCGTACTTTTCGTCGCACTGCCGGAACTCGCCCTTGGCTTTGCAGCCGCAGTGGTAGACGAAGTAGTCCTGGGTGCACATCTCGTGGCGGCGATCCTGTTGTCCTTGAGGCAAGTTAGCTTCGGCGAGTTCAACCCGCACAGCTTTGGTGGCCGGAATTCACGGCTCACTAACGCTATGAGAATAATTTTTACTAGAGGGATAAGGCGGTTGTACGTTGTAGAGTTGACGTTTCGATGTTAATTCCTAGATGTTGGTGCTCAGATTCGCTGTTGGCGCGGGGGGACGCAGTGTCCCGGCAACGGCCAATGGGCGACGCAGACAGCAGCGGCATACATGCCAACTGTTCGCAGGCGATTCCCCTGAAGATGCGGATATCTGCGGGCTAGTCGGGCGCGTTGTAAAGATGCACTCCGCCGTTGGACCGGGTTGCGTAGTCCTAGGAGGGCAAGCACATACCATCTAAGAGTTTACAGAGCGCTTAGTTAGTATAGATTTTGCCTACGTGGTGGTCTACCACAGACAGAATAAAGAGCTCTCCTGCCCTGTCCGACTGGGTATTGTTCGAAGAAGGGCTGAGGTAAGCACTTATAGCACAGGCCAGAGGTCACGGTCTCCATCAAACCCGGCGCAAAACACATTCCTGACAATAAACGGTAATCCCAAGATGTAGAGCGTTCAATACTATGTTGGTGACAACCCCAACACACCGCCAATGTATTACGACGAGGTACCACAAAGCCAACCACAGTGTTACTGGCGTAGTCCGCGGATGATCAACGTTTCGGAGGAGGCACGGTCAGCCAAGGTGCGAAAGTCCGCTTCATCCATAATGGTAGCACCGTCGCAGTAGAATTCCCTCCATTACTGCAACGTCGTATGAAATGCGTGCATAGTGCAGATACACCGATGGGCCATATTCCACTCTCATGCCAAAGCCCGCCTGAGCAGCAGAAGCGAGATGGGGGAATAAACTGAGTCCCACTTGCAGTGTCGCCCCAGATCAGCAAAGCAATGTGACGGCGTTACTGGAACCCCTTCTAAGACAGCATCAACGTACAAATTTAGACCAAAGCGTGTCTCCTGACCTAGTCACACTCAGAAACCATATCCCCTCGCATACCCCTCATCTTCTCCAGGTCAATTTCACTCCTCGTTCGCCCAGCTATAACATGGATCCCCTCAAACTTGCGATACTCGTCCCGCCCACGTCAAATTTTGTATCCAGACCCACGCTTACAAAGTGTCCTAGAGTGGCCAAGCAATGTGATAGCAGAGTTGGTTTACCATTCAGAAAATTTCCTGGCATAACCATTTAAAGTAATATCCTTGCGATACCTACCTACCAGCATCTCAGGGCGATATCTCCCAACAGCTAGCGTCTCTCCTGCAGCCTAATCTGACTTTATCTCTCCTTTCAGCTAATCAAAGGGCTAGATTAACTCATCATAAACCTCGCCGCCGCAGTCCGTTTCTAATAACCACTACTTCCCCGAGGATAAACGGCGAAACTTCCTGGAGTGTATTATTAGAAATTCTTTTACGATCCTCAGTTGCAGGAATGTCGTCTTCGTTATGGATTCGCTTACCTATCGGATGTGCCCCTTATACAAGGCGATTAAAGCTGTATGACCCGCGTCTCCGGTCAATCCCATCCTCCTGTTCATTCCTCGGGTACACAATAATCCTTCCAAGCCGCCACATTCTTTTGGAATCCTTCCCTCTTTTCTTCAGATAGCTTTTTACAGAGATACTACCTGTCTATTCATATCGTGTACTTAGTATAGAAAACAGCGAGGCTTTTCTGGCCCAACGTCGTCCATGTCATCGACACTACCCGTGCAAAGGCCGTTGCCGACGGAACACACTATTTCCCCACGGCAGCTAGGATGACATTGGATACATGTTCGTATGGACGAGTATATTCCCGTTTTAGGCAAGATAAAGTAGGGGAGCTACCGAACAGGGCGTATAAGCGGGAGACCTATAACGCGGGTAGCTGTGTAGAGACTAGACGGACACCGCGCATAACAAGAACGGACAAGAGGGTGGGTAGATGAGACTGCCATGTTCGCCGCTACCACCACACCCAGATGTTCATGTCCGTGACGAATGGTAGATGGGAAGCCTCAATCATAGTCTACGTTCACCGGAGGCGCGAATAAACCTCTCCCGACCCTTTGGCATCACCCTGGAAAATATCCTTGGCTGTGATTAGTTGTGCGCAACTAGAGGAGGCCCCAGCTTCCAGACCACACGCTCCGTAGGGATGTGGTCGCATATGGTTATTAATGGATTAGGTGTGGCGATGACGATGCTCATGTTCGCCGTCGATGGAGGTTGAGGTTTCACGTGCGTATCACATAATCTTCAAGGACAGCCCATGCGCCACGTGTGGCTGGTGCACCCCAGTACGAGGGTACCCAATACGTACGTTCGCGGTATTGCTCCCCAAGCGTCTAGGCTTCTCCACCTCTCAGATATACCAGAATCACAACGGGCAGCGCCAACGGCGAAGGTTTACATCCATGGCGTCCTCGAACTATCCATATTGAACACCTTCGCCCTCTCTGATCCGGCAAGCCCGCCACCACTCATCTTTCTCTTCCCCAGCACCCCACGGCCGGAACCACCACTCACCAACCATGCCACCCCCATACTTCCCAGAGCCCCTCCCCCAGTCGCCCCGCTCCGACGTCCTCGAATGGCGCCTCCCCAAGCCCTTCAGCCAGTACGTCCTAACCGGCAAGTCCCGCGCGGCATGGCACACGTCCTTCGTGATCCCGCAGCTCAGCCTCCTCCTGGACGCGGGGCTGTGCGTCAACAAGCTGCGGCCCAAGCACGTCTTCCTGACGCACGGGCACAGCGATCACACGCTGCTTGCGCCGGCGTTCGCAAAGCGCGAGGACCCGCCTGATGTTTTCTGTCCCGCGGAAATGAGGGCGGCGTTTGATGATTTCATCGCTGCTAATCGGGTGTTGAATCTTGGAGGGTTGGTGGGGCCGCATGCGCCGGAGGGGAGCGGGATGGCGTCGGACGGCGAGGGGGCGAGTGACAGCGAAGACGGAGTGAAGTCGGACGGAAAGGGAGATCGCCCGTGGCTGGGTGCCCACGTCTCGCATGGTCTGAAGCCAGGCGACACTGTTCCGCTCCGACGCGTCAAGGACGTGTACGCCACGGCCTTTGCCTGCGACCACACTGTCCCGTGTTTAGGCTACCTCTTCAGCTCCGTATCGCACAAGCTCAAACCCGAATACGTGGGCCTTCCAGGCCACGAGCTCAAGCGCCTCCGCGAATCAGGCGACGAGATCACCGCGCCCTCCTGGACCCCCTTCCTCGCATTCCTCGGCGACACCACGGCCGCTACGCTCTTCGCAGAGCCCGAGTGGCTCCGCCGCGGCGTCGCCGTCGTCATCACGGAGTGCAGCTTCTTGTATCCAGAGCACGCGGCGCAGGCGGCCAAGACCAAGCACACGATCTGGAGCGAGCTCGAGGGGGTGGTACGGCGGTGGCCGCAGACGACGTTTGTGCTGATGCACTTTAGTCTGCGGTACAGCGACGAGGAAGTGCGGCGGTTCTTCAAGGAAATGGAGAATCCGCCGGGGAATATCCTCGTGTGGGTGGATGGGTTTGACGGGGGGTGAGGGCGGTGGTCAGGGTTGGCTTCCGGTTATTTGGGGGTATCTAGCGGCTGTAAAACTCGTGTTCGTACACGTCGCTCGCGTTTACTCTACGTTGCAACTGGTGCGCCGAGTTGGGAAGCCCCGGGCTGAATCCGGGTCTGGCCTTCCAAGGCAGCCCCGGGGTGGATACGGGTCGGGTCTTCTTCCATGGCAGCCCTAGGCTTTATCGGGGTCGGGTCTCCTATCAGGACGAAGCGAGGTTCCTGGGGAGGTTGGGGAGGTTGCGCTTGGGGAGGTCTGGATGAGGGTGCCCGCCTAGCGGGAGACTCTCGGGGCTTATCCACTCGGCGCCCGTCTACCCCATTTAGTCCGTCCCGCTCCTCCACATCCTCACCCCCCTTCTCGCTCTGCTCGGCCGATGGTTGCCTCTGCAAAGCCAGTACCGCCACCTCGGCCGGATCCGGCGTCGTATTCGTCGTCGGATAAAGCATGCCTACAAACACTCAGCAACCTACGCCTTCGCACTTCACACCGCACACATCCTTACCCCTGACATTCGTAATCTCCGGATGCCTCTTCAAGAAGCACATGACCCACTGCCTCCCAAGCGTCTTGTCCTTCCCCCCACCCCTCTCTAGTACCTTCTTCGCAAAGTCATACATAGTCGCCTGGCCAACGGGGAACCCCAGCGCCGTCTGGCTGATGACCCAGTCCGAGAGGTACGCCTCCTGGGTCCTGGTGAGCTTCTGCCGGCCTGCGCTCACGGCGGCCCGCGTGGTCGAGCCCCGGCTACGGTAGAGGAGCGTCGTCGAGGGGATGCCCCAGCGGCGGGCGGTCCCCTTAACGGGCCTTCCGGACATTACCTAGGCGAGGGCATTCTGCATGTCATTCTCTGAGTATCGGGGCTTCGGCGGCATCTCTGGGAGTAAGACCTCTGGTGTGAGACCCGTTCTGGTGGGTGGTGGTGAGGTCGAGTCGGGGAGGTCGGTTGAGGTGGACACCAGTTGGTGGGAGATCACGCGGTTGGCGGAGTGGTCAGATGACCGCAGACAGCTGAAGTCGCGCTCCCAGAGTCTGGGCCCAAAATCGACTGCGACGGGCACGAGTTGAACAGGCGAGCCTTCGGCTCTGGTATTCACCACGTGACCCGCTGACTACAGCGAACAGTCTTTTCCCCGCTGCGCCAAACTCGCCCTCAAGGACCCCACCTCGAAATTCCTTCCCCAGAATCACCACCGCCCATATCCAACACGCATCCGTCTGCATCCAACGCGCTTCGAAATTGTGCTTCGTGATCCAGGTTCACTTGTCGAATCTGCTCTATTACAGGCCATTGCGCCATTCGGCGCTCGCCTGAAGCGCTACAACTCCAATCCCACATCCCGTCAAATCACCACCACCCCATCATGTCATCCTTCATCACCCCCGCCAAGCGGCCCGGCGCCGGCGCGGCGATGCGACCCAAGGCCCTCCAGCGGCCAAACCCCGTCCGCATGATGCGTGAGCAGGAAGAAAAGCGGCAGGCTGAGCGCGCAGCCGCCGCCTCCGCCGCCGCGGCGCCCGCAACCCGGCCCTCCGGTGGCCAGCAGTGTCCTAACAAGAGCTGCACGCGGCCCAACGTCGTGGACGGGACGTGCCGTAGCTGCGGCCGCGTCGCGGACGACAGCAACATTGTGTCGGAGATTCAGTTCGGCGAGACGTCAGGCGGCGCCGCCATCGTACAGGGTAGCTACATCGGGGCGGACCAGGCTGGTGTCCGGACGTACGGCCCCAACTTCCGGCGGTCAGGAGGGTCGTCGGACGATAGGGAGAAGTCGATCCGCGAGGCGCGGCAGCTGATGCAGGGGTTCGCGAACCAGCTTAATATTAGCGAGTCTCTGGTTGCGTCGGGCACGCAGGCCTTTAAGCTTGCGTCTGCGGCGAACTTTGTGCAGGGCCGCACGCTCCCCATGGTGGCGGCCGTCTGCCTGTACGCGGCGTGCCGGAACGAGCCGCCTTGCAAGATCATGCTCATCGACCTCGCGGACCTGACGCAGATCAATGTCTTCCGCCTCGGCCGCGCCTTCAAGGCCCTCAACCGCGCCGTGCCCGTCTGCAGCGACGGCCTCGTACCCGTCTACCCCGAGGACCTGATCTACCGGTTCGCGAGCCGCCTCGAGTTCATGGACAAGACGAACAAGGTGGCCGAGGACGCGGTGCGCCTGGTTCGCCGCATGAGCCGCGACTGGATGGTCATGGGCCGCCGGCCCTCGGGCATCTGCGGCGCGTGCCTCCTCATGGCGGCGCGCCTCAACAACTTCCGCCGCACGGTCCGCGAGGTCGTCTACATCGTAAAGGTTACTAACCACACGATCCAGAGCCGCCTCGAAGAGTTCAAGTTTACCGAGTCGAGTAACATGACGGTCGAGGATTTCTTGACGCAGGATTTCCTTGAGTCGTCGCATGATCCGCCGTCGTTTTACCGCAAGTCGGACGAGTACAGGACTGCGGTGGAGGCCAAGGGCGGGAAGCGGAAGCGGGCGATTGCGGACGTCGACGGGGATGCAGCGGAGGATTCCATCCCGATTGACCCGGCGCTCAGCGCGTTGATGGGTCCTGATGAGGCTCGGCCTCTGCAGACTGGCGCCGAGACCCTGCAGACTCCCCCGGCGACACAACAGCCCGGCGACGACAGCAACGCTGAGAACGGCACACCACTCCCCGACATCTCGTCGCTCCCCGGCCCGCAATTCCGCCGCGACGCAGACGGCTTTATCATCCCGCCCCTCCCCAGCGTCGCGCAAGCCGTCCCCTCCCTCGGCGACCCGAATAGCACCAACGCCCTCGCCGAGCTAGCCGAGAGCTTCGGTGACGGCGAGGCGCCCCCCAAGCCCGCCGACGGCGACAAGTCCCCAAGTGATCCCAAGGCCTCCAAATCGCAGCTCCCGATGACGGAAGACTGGGAGCGCGATGAGAACGTCCTCGAGGAACAAATCTCGGAAATCTTCAACGACCCGCAGACGCTGGAGCACGCCATGGCCTTCTCCAACGCGGGCCAGCGCGCGCAGCTCCACTCTCTCTGGGCCCTCCAGCAGCGGCCCCAACGCCAGGTCTCCATGGCCGAGGTCGTCGCCGAGGACGAGTTCGCCAACGACCCCGAGGTGCAGTACTGCCTGCTGTCCCCCGAAGAGACGCTCGTCAAGGAGCGGATTTGGGTGAATGAGAACCGCGACTTTTTGCGTAAGCAGCAGGAGGCGGTGTTCCGGAAGAAGGCCGAGGCGGACAAGCCCAAGGTCACGAGGCGGAGGAGGAAGAAGGCGAGGATGGGGGAGGCGCAGACGACTCCGGCGAGTACGCCTGGGGATGCGGCGGTTAGTGTCATGAAGGAGAGGGCGTTCTCGACGAGGATTAATTATGATGCTATAAGGAGTCTGTTTGATATGCCGGGCGGGGACGGTGGGGAGAGTGAGAAGGCGGGTGAGGGGGCTGAGGAGGGCGGGGAGGAGGTTGATCTTGATGAGGAAGACTTTATTGGGGAAGTGGAGGAGGAGGTGGAGGATGTTGCGGATGAGGAGGAGCAGTATGACGACGAGTTTGACGAGGGGATTGACGACGAGTATTAGTGAGGGGAGAGGGAAGTGCATATCAGGTTTCTGATGAGTATCATCATGGGAAGGGGAGAGTTATGCCAATGTTGGTATGGAGGAGGACCTGTTATACCCAGACCTTGTGTCTATCGTTATTCTGTACAGCATCCACGGGCAGGGGAAAAGCATCAGTATTTAGAAAAAAACAAGGATTCAGACGCACATATCTACGCTAATTGCTACCGTGAACCCCCACCGCCATTCCCCGTCCCAAGACACCCCGCCTCGCCCTCGCTCCCCTGCAGGCCGACTTACTCCCTTTGTAAGACGACCGTGAGACCCATGATGCCCAGCATGACGGTCTTGAGCCAGGGGTGCTCGGAGAGCATGATGGTTACGTAGCCCACGAAGGGGACGTAGGCTACCACGCTGCCGATGATGTCGGAGCGGACGAGGTAGTCCTGGCCGCGGGCGTAGAGCCTGGTCTAGTTAGTTTCATGGAGCTTGAGGCAGGGCGTGAAGGGGGGAGGTGGGATAGGGGAAAAGGGACATACTCTGTGTCGTCGCCCGCGTTGTTGTCACCCTTGGTAAGGAGTTTCGCCTCAGGCCTGTCCACCACCAGTCATGTTAGCACAACCTCGCCAGCATCAACACAGCCACGCAGTCTAGAAGGCACCCGGGGAGCAGCAAGAGACAACTCACCCAGTTCCAAACTTCCTCACAACCCTATGCACAATCGGAATGTCCTTGTCCTTGATGTTGTACACCACCACCTCGCCCACCTCGGTCTCGCGCACCAGCTCGCGATTCCACAGGAGCAGCAGGTCGCCGCGCTGGAAGGCGGGCTCCATGGAGCCGGAGAGGACGACGACGATGGGGGAGGGGGAGTCGGTTATCGTGCAGAGGCCCTTCCACATCTTTTGTTCGTTAGTGTGAGCTCGTGGGAGGCATATGGCTAGGAAAGGTGGGAAACGGGTGAGGGGGGCAGGTGAGAGGGAGGGGTACCATGAACGCGGAGGAGAGAATGAGGCCAAAGGTGAGGAGCTGCGAGGCAGCGTGCCTCGGATTCGCCAGGCCCGACAGCATCTTGTCTGTCGTGGTTCGTCCTTGTCCTTATTCCTTCCTTCTTGTCCCTCTTGTCCCTTCGCTTCTAGATGGGACTCGGCTTGTACTCCGCTGAAGCTAGCGGACAAACGCAGTCGATGTCGAGTTGGGTTCCCGTGTGCGCGAAGAGTGGGTTCGATTTGGGCCGGTGGGGGTTCGTCGCGGGAGGTGAGGCGAGGTTCGGGGGTGGTCGAGGTGAGGTGTAGCTGGTGTCGTGTAGCTGGCGTCGGCGGGTCGCGAATGCGCCGTTGGAGCTCCGGCGCAATTGACCACCTGGCACCGCACCTGCAGCTGGCACCGCCACGTAGGACCCCAAATGCGCCACATGTTGCCAGCACAGTGTGGCTGGTGCCAGCCGCCGCTCTCCCCCGACCACACCGGAGTCGGAGCACGGCATAGGCTCTTTTATGGAGATTTGTATATCATTTGTCCTGAATCTCCTTGTATTTGACTAAATGCTCGTCGATGCGTATGTACTAGCAGGTTCCTAGCTCTCCCTTGCGGAAACGGAGTACTTCAACCGGCCAACAGACCAGGATGAAGTGAGAGAACCCCCTCGAAGACACGAAGCTAAAGCAGATGCTCTATATTCAAATCAATATCATAGAAGTATAAAATCTAACTATAATCCCAAACGAATTACCGTAACGCCGAGCAGAATAGCGCATCCCGTCGAGACGCCCGCGCAAAGCCCCCCAGTATGTAAAAGCGCAATGCCCCCATGGCCCCCTACCGACACTATGACGCCAAAGCAGCCTCGAACCTGAACCGATAGACATAGGAAACCGTGTGCTGTGTGTAGGATAATGACCTACAGCCGCTTCCCCTTTCCTCACTTCTCACTTCCGAGCCTGACAGCAGCAGCTCCTCAACCGGCGTTGGCGAGGGACAGATACGCCGTCCACGCAATGCTAACGCACGACACAAACGGCTACAAAAGGTCAGCATCAGAACACCCGTCCAAGTACCTCGACCCACGGGAAACTCACCAGCTGCAGCTGAATAGGCATCAGCCGAAAGTTGACAATCTGGACGGCGGGCCAGATGAGGTAGCTCGTCTTGAGCGTCGGGAACCACATCTCCCGCAGCTTATTCTTGACAGCTCTCCGCCCGCCGCCCTCTGCGACCGTCATGGCGACGAAGAAGATGAAGATACCTGTTGCCATTAGCACTCTGTCCCGCGAACCCCTTTCTCCTCCTTCTCTTCACCCCATCTCTCCGTCTCGTCTACCACAAGGGTCAAACTCACTGCAAGGTGAAAAACAAATCTGATCCATCAGAACCCTCTTCAGCGCCGGCACAAGCGCACTAGCCTTCGTGATGGGGAACATCCACTCCAGGAACCGGAACCACTTGAACTGCACCGGCGCCATGCCCATGCCGTACGCCATGAAGCGCACCAGCCTCTCAAAGTCGAACGGCGAGGCGGCCCCCGCGCCCGCGAAGTCGGCGCCCAGGAGCCCGTCCTTGCGGTCGAGCTCGTGGAGCTCGATGGCTAGGGGGTCGTGTTTGGAGAGGCCGAGCTTGTTGGGGGTGGAGGTTGCGTTTATGGCGGAGAGGAGCTGGGCGACAGTGTCGGCCATGCCGCCGAGGATGGCGTTTGTTACCATCATGGTCATTACTGTGCGAATATGCGTTAGTGAGGGGAGACGGCGAGAGGGCGAGATGGGGGCGATGGCTAGAGATGTGCTGGGAGAGGTGCCGGGACGGGCGGCGGGTCCGACGAACCTGGTTGCTCTTCATAGTATGCGTTGAACTTGACCGTTAAGCGCGCGGCGAGTGCGATCTCTACCATGAAGACGATGGCGTGGAGGAGAGGCTGCACACGGGTTTTCCAGTTAGCGCTCGACATCTTGAAACCCTCCGGCCGGCTCTTCCGGTCGGAGGCAGGGGAGGGCGACGTACGACCCGGCCGTAGATGTATCTGCTATTCACCGACCGCTCCAAGCGGCGGCGAGTCGTTTCCCACGCCATGGTCGATGTGTGTGTGTGTGTGTGTGTGTTTGCGTCGACGAGTGCTGGTCGGGCGATCGGCGGAGGCGGGAGTGGATGACGACACTCCGGCTGCGGAGACGACGCTGCGACCGGGGTAGCGATGTCGAGGTCTTCGTTCGTTCGGGTGTTTCGGAATTCGCTCGAGTTCTCAGGGCCGGCCAGAGATTTCACCGATATGGCGAGGTGGGCGTGGATGGGATTGTCGTTGAGTAGGGTTGGTTGGGGAGGCTGCGATGGTTCTTCGCCTTTGGTCGGCGAGTCCGGTAGTCAGGTGCTGTTGGTGCAGTTCCAGTATGGTCGGCGGCTACGCCATCGCACTGTGTGTTGCCTGTACGGCACCCGGGCTTGGCCGTCGGCACTTGGCGTGGAGTGATGTTTCGGCCGAGGCTCACACCGCCCGCTGTTATTTGTCACTGGAACTTGGGACTTAGGTCCCTGCATTCTTCGCCGTTAATTGGAATTTGGAATGAATTTTTGCCCTTGGATGCCCTCATTTCTAGAATCCACATCTCAAGGCTGTTGCCGCAAAATCGGGCCAGGGTGCTTCTAGATCCCGTGTCCGGGTCGCCCGTATATACCTGGGAGCCACCGGCAGAATTCCATATCCGACCAGGTGTGGGGAATCACGCTCATCCCTCTGACCCTAGCGCGTCTGGTCCCAGGGGGTTCTTCGCAAATGTCTATAAATACACTTCGCTCCAGACTCCCGTATTTGCTCTCCTCAAAGCCCTCCCGGGCACTTGGCACGACCTATCCCTTACTCCATCTCGCCCTTCGCAATCTTGACATTCTTCACCTTTTTGGTGAGCTTCTTGACGGCCGGGTCACTCGTGGGGTAGGCCTTGTTCTTGATGTCCTGCCACTCGGTCGACGCGTCGTACTTTTCGCGGATCGACGACGTGAGCTCGACGAGCGCCTCGCCGACGGCCGCCTTGAGGGCCTGGGGGGTGATCTGGACGACATGTTAGCACGCTGGTCGTCGGCGACGAGCGGGACGGGTCGGTACTCACCACGTCGTTCTTGTAGTCCTCGTGGATCGTCTCGATGTCGCCGTACATGAACGGCTCCGTGCTCTCCTGCTTGCAGATACCGAACTCGCGCTTACCCTTCAGCCCCGCAGTGGGGAGCAGAATGTACTGCACCAGCGCGAGGAGGCCGTTGTCCTCGATGACGCGCGGCGACACCACGGCCTTGCGGATCTTCCTCCGGATGTCCTCGGGCTTGTCAAGCATGTCGATCTTGCCGTCTACCCGACTATTAGCAATTCTCCCGGTCTACGGCTCTGGTGGGGGCGCATACCGGGGTCACTGGAGCTCATCTTCTTGCCGCGCAGGCCGGGGAGAATAGGGTTCATAAGGTGAGCACGCTGTTGGCATCGGGTTAGTGGCGGCTCACAATAGCGGTTCTCTGTGGCAAGCAACACACCTTCTGGTAGCCCAGCTTCGGCAGCCACTCCGCGGCCGCCATGAACAGTTTCCTCTGGTCCATCCCACCAAACTGCGCATCAACACCCAGGTACTCCTCATCGAGCGCCTGCATAAGCGGGTACAACGACGAGCTGACCAGGCTGTCATCGTCCTGCTTCACCACCTCGGCGCCCGCCTTCTTCGCCTTCTTGGCCGTCACCTGCGAGGACAGGCGCAGCACGTCGGTGAAGAAGTTGCCCTTGGACTGGTACGAGCTGCCGCGGACGACGCGTAACCTCGCCGTGTCGATGCCGACGGCCTCGAAGATCGTGGGGATGATGCGCTCGTAGTAGGCGGCGCGGTCCTCGACGAGCTCGAGCGGGGCCTTGCCGCTGTCGAGGAAGGCGTGCACGTCGGCGATCAGGATGGTGACTTCGCAGCCGGCGGCGAGGAACTGCGCGATCTTGACGGCGGGGATGAAGTAGCCGCAGTGGGGAGGGCCGGTCGTGGCGGTGCCTAGGAAGCAGAGAGAGTCAGTCAAGCACTCTCAATTTGTAGACGGGCGAGATGCTGTAGGCGGAGGAGGTGGAGGAGGGGGAGGGCGCGTATTCTTACCCCAGTAGACCTTCAGCGGCCGCCCCTCGGCGAGGACGTCATGGATGAGCTGCGGCCGGATGACCTCGGCGAGGTTCTCCGTGATGAGAGCAAACTTCTCGTCGTTGTTCATGGTGAGTATGGTCTTCGCGATGTTGGATGGGGTTGATCAGAGGCAACGGATTGGCGGGGTGGTTCGCTGGGTGGGAATTTCAAGTGTCAAGAGTAGCGATTCAGCCCCCCCCCCCGCCACCAGGGACCCAGTGACTCACGTCCATTGGCCGACTGCGGGGGTCCCAGGGGCGTCACCGCCTAATCTTTTTGCTTTTCTGCCAGACCCCGCGATTACCTAAGTGGGTTAGTCTGTGGAGATACCAGTATCTCGTACAGGCGAGGAAATGCCCCTCCAGCGGAGCTCGAGAAACTGGAATTTTGCCCGAATCGACCACTCGAGCCTCCAGCCCCAGCATCCCATCTACTACGAGTCCCTCCCACCCGAGTCCTCTCACCCGCCGCCATGGCATCGACGTCCGAGTCCACCGCGCCGCCCAAGGCCGAGCGCCCGACGGTCATCGTCTGCGTGGGCATGGCCGGTAAGACTTCCAGTAGCCAGGCGCTTTGCTCAACGGCCCGGGCTAACAAGGAAACATCACAGGCTCCGGCAAGACGACCTTCATGAGGCGCATTAACTCGCACCTCCACTCCAAGGACAGTGCGCCCTATGTCGTCAACCTCGACCCCGCGACGCTGAACCTGCCCTTCGACTGCAACATTGACATCCGCCAGTCGGTCAAGTACCGCGACGTCATGAAGCACTACAACCTGGGTCCCAACGGCGCCATCATGACCTCGCTAAACCTGTTCGCGACAAAGGTCGACCAGATGATTGGGCTGCTGGAGAAGCGGGCGCAGCCTGATCCCGAGCACCCCGAGCGCAAGCCCGTGAAGCACATTATCGTAGATACGCGTGAGTCTCAGCCCTCTCCTCGGAAGAAGTACAGTGGTCTAACCCCTCGCAGCCGGCCAGATCGAAGTCTTCGTCTGGTCCGCCAGCGGCACCATCCTCCTCGAGACCCTCGCCTCCTCCTTCCCTACCGTCCTCGCCTACGTCATCGATACGCCCCGCACCACCTCAACCAGCACCTTCATGAGCAACATGCTCTACGCCTGCAGCATCCTCTACAAGACCAAGCTCCCCATGATCCTCGTCTTCAACAAGACGGACGTGCAGGACGCCTCCTTCGCCAAGGAGTGGATGACGGACTACGAGGCGCTGAGCGCCGCGCTGCACGAGGACCAGACGCGCGCCGAGATGGAGGGCGGCGACGGCGGGTCGGGGTACGGCGGGAGCCTGCTGCAGTCCATGAGCCTCGTGCTCGAGGAGTTCTACTCGCACCTGAGCGTTGTGGGGGTTAGCTCGCGGCTGGGGACGGGGATGGACGAGTTCTTTGAGGCGGTCAAGGAGAAGGCGGCTGAGTTTGAGAGCGATTACCAGCCTGAGCTGGACAGGCTGCGGGAGGCCAAGGAGGACGAGAAGATGAAAAAGAGGGAGAGGGAGCTGGAGCGGATGATGAAGGGGATGGGCGTGAAGCAGGGGCAGGGGGAGGGGCAGGGGGAGATCGTGGAGAACGAGGAGAGCAGCGGCGACGAGGTGGAGTATCCCGATGACGAGGGCGGCAGCGCGGGGATGGAGGGGCGGTACCAGGAGGCCATGGCGGGCGGTGGCTCCATGGAAGCGGAGGCAAGCTATGCAAAGTATCTGCATTCGCAGCGGCAGCAGCAGTGATGGGAAGGGGATCGTTACGCATTTGGGATAGTGGTTTGGGAGTTACGCGGCGCAATATGTGGAAAACCGGTAGACATGGCATTTGATGATACCATTCAAAAGCAGGCAACCCTCGCGGGGACCATGGCGAAGATGTGATCTTTTTCTTCTTCCCCGGGTGCTAAGCACAAGAAACCCAACGCCCAAGCTCCATCCATGTATCGTCCCAACAATCAAACAAGCCCGAATAAGCCCCCTTCATACCGCGTCCACTCTATCGCGCCTCGAACTGTACCATCCTGTAACAAACAGAAGTTAGCACCTAGAAGATCCCATACGCCTGGGGAAAGGGAAAGGGAAGGCGAAACGGGTGGGAAGGCCGCGTACCGCTTGGTCCTCTCCTTGTACAGGATGCGGCACCCGCACTCCTTGCACCGCAGGAACGGAACCGTCTGGTGCTGCGACGACTTGAGGCCGCAGTCGCCGCAGATGTAGCTCAGCTGCGCCGGCTGCGGCGCCGAGGTGAACTTGGGCGCGCCGAAGTCGCCGCCCGTGGGCACCTGGTACGCTTCGCGGGACATCGTGTCTGCGGTGTTTGGGCCGTCGAGAGTACTTTTGGTATGGATAGGTTCGAGTCTCGGGCAGCGATGCGCGTGGAAGTGGCTGTTCGGACTGCGGGTGGGCGTGTTGCGGGTGCTGCCTGGCGGGTGTGGCGGGTTGGAGGCGGATTGGAGTGAGGAATGAAGCGGGTCCGAGGGAAAAATTGAGGATCCGGCGATAAGGCTACCAGGCCCACAGTGCCGCTCCACAGACGGATAAGAAATGGGAACCATGATCAACGCCTGCATTTCCAACTGTCATCAGTTGTCTAAAGCCGCGCTGGCTACAGCTGACGGCACCCGCACCTCAATGTGGGACGTAGCACGACCAAGCTCACCTCGCAGCGCGTTCTAAAATCCGGCATCCTGACCAGCTCATGCTGTCATAACCCGTGATAATCCCATCCTCCAAAATCTCCGCTCCTTCCTTCAAACCTGCCAGCTGAAACATTCTATCCCGCACTCTCGACCCCACGAGATCCGATCTCATTCGATTGAATCCAATCTTCCAATCAGCTCTCATCACCGTTAATCATTATTCACAGCTCACCTCAGCAGTCTCAGTCCACAACTCTCGATTTCGCGAACTGCCAAAGCTCAGCGAAGCTTCCTCCGGTTTCCACGTCGCGGAGATGGACGACGACGGCCTTGCCGAGTTCGAAAAGTCTCTCGCTGCCGATAGGGCGCAGCGAGAGCGCGAGGAGAGGGGCCGCGAGAGGAAGCGAAAGGACCGCGATGCCGACGGCGGCAAGCGCCGGCGCGAGCACAGCAGGGAGGGAGGCCGGCACAAGCGCTCGAGGCACTCGAATGCCGACGAGGAACACAAGTCGAGGGAGCACAGGCACCGGGAGCATAAGGAGCGCCGGTCCCACGGCGACAGGGAACACCGCAGCTCTCGACACCGCAGCAGCCGGGACGACGCCTCCGATTCGCGACCCTCGAGGGACGCTCAGACTCCGGCTGATAAGGACACGGAGATGAAAATGCCGCAGAGAGACTCGTGGATGACGGCGCCGTCGGCGCTCGACATCGACTACGTACACCGGCGGAATAAGGAGCGCACGCCCCCGCCGAAAAAAGAGCCCGAGCGTGTCCTCCACAAGCGGGAGCTTAACATCCAACTGAACGATACGCCGGTCCGAGACAGCGCCAGCGATGAGCCTCGAGAGATATCCGTCGATTATGAGTTTGGCGACGAGGGCTCGGCGTGGCGCATGACGAAGCTCAAGGCCGTGCTCACCACCGCGGAGCGAGACGGCCGGTCCGTCAAGGACGTGGCGCTGGAGCGATACGGGTCCCTGCAGGAGTTTGACATTGCGCGCGAGGAGCAGGAAGAGCTGGATAGGCGACGGCTCTACGGCAAGGGGTATTCCATCAAGAGCGGACCCACCGGCAGCCTGTACACCGAGCGGCTGGCGAAGGAGGGCAAGGACGACAGGCGGGGTGAGAAGGAGTCGCAGCCCGGCACAGCGGGGCTCAACGCGGCTGAGGAGCAGACAAACGTGGGCACGGTTCTTGACGAAGCGCGGCAGGCTCCTGCTGCGACGATGGACCAGACGGCACTGAATCGCCTGCGCGCGCAGATGATGAAGGCCAAGCTCCGCCGGGACCCCGACGCCGCGAAGCTGGAGGAGGAGTACAAGCGGGCGTCTGCCGTCTTCGTGGAGACGGGCCCCAAGACGGTGGCGCTCGGCGCCATGGAGAACAGGATGCTCGCTGGCCCGCGGGCGGAGGCCAAGCAGGTGGAGACAAAGCGCGGGCGCGACCGCGGGAACCTAGAGGAGAACGAGGACATGACGGTCGAGCAAATGGTGCAGGAGGAGCGGCGGACCAAGGGGCAGGGCGGCGGTGAGGGGATGCGGCTTGCGGAGCGCATCGCCAAGGACAGCCGGTTCGACGACGACCTCGAGTACATGGACGAAAACGCGGGGAAGCTAGCGAAGCGGGTCCACAAGTCGGAGGTGAACCTCAAGAACCTCGCCATCAACGAGTTCCAAAAGGTCAACCGCATCCTCGACGCCTGCCCGCTGTGCTACCACGACGACACGGGCAAGGCGCCCGTCGCGCCCGTCATCTCGCTCGGCACGAGGGCGTACCTCACGCTGCCGACGGAGCCCGAGGTCAGCGACGGGGGCGCCGTCATCGTGCCGCTTGCGCACCACGCGAATCTGCTGTCGTGCGACGACGACGAGTGGGAGGAGGTGCGGAACTTTATGAAGTCGCTTACGAGGATGTACCACGAGCAGGGGAGGGAGGTGGTTTTCTACGAGAACGCCGCGGCGCCGCACCGGCATCCGCACGCGGCGATGACGGCTGTGCCGATCCCGTATGAGGAGGGGGAGACGATACCGGCTTATTTCAAGGAGGCGTTCCTTACGTCTGACGAGGAGTGGTCGCAGCACAAGAAGGTCATTGACACGGGGGCCAAGGCGCGCGAGGGGCTGGGGAGGGCGGCGTTCCGCCGGTCGATTGCCAAGGAGGCGCCGTATTTCCACGTTTGGTTCTCGCTGGACGGGGGACTGGGGCACGTGGTGGAGGACTCGGGGAAGTGGCCCAAGGGGGACTTGTTCGCGCGGGAGGTGATTGGCGGGGTGCTGGACGTTGGGCCGGAGATTATTAAGAAGCAGGGGAGGTGGAGGAAGGGGGATACGCGGGTTGAAGGGTTTAGGAAGCGGTGGAGGAAGTTTGACTGGACGAGGGTGCTGGAGGGTGAGTGAGTGAACGTATGGGTGGGTGTAAGGGTGAGGGTGAGTGAGAATGAGTGAGTGAGGAGCGAGGCGGGGTGAGATGAGGTTGATGTGACGTTGCTATAAGTAAGCCGAGGTACAGTCGGGAACGGAGACAACAGGCCGATTCACCGCCTTTGAGCGACAACCTACGAAGTAGCTCCCACCTAGTCTAACCTCTCCATATCGATCAAAGATTCGGCCAGATTAACATAACACATCTCACCAATTTCCGAAGCCAATCGCTCCACAACCACTCGCTTCAAGAAGATGTCCACCCCGACCACCGACCCAACCTGCCCATTCTGCAAAATCGCCTCGACCTACGCGCCCTACCCCCCAACCCAGCCCCCACCCCCGAACTCGCCCCTAATCTCATCAACCCTCACAACGCCGGAAAGCCACGTCGTCCTCTCGACGCCCCACGCCGTCGCCTTCCTCGACATCCTCCCCCTCTCCCCCGCGCACGTCCTCCTCTGCCCGCGCCCCCACAGCGCGCGGCTCTCGGGCGTGGGCCCGGACGAGGCGGCCGAGCTGGGCCGGCTCCTCCCGGTCCTGTCGCGGGCGGTGGTGAGGGTGCTGGGGGAGGGGACGGACTGGAACGTCGTGCAGAACAACGGGGAGGGGGCGGGGCAGGTTGTGGGGCACGTGCACTTTCATGTCATTCCGAGGATGAGCGGGTCGAGTAGTGCTGGGCCGCTGGAGGGGAGGTTCAGGAAGAGCTTTGCGATGTTTGGAAAGGGGCAGAGGGAGGAGCTAGATGACGGAGAGGGGGCGGAGATGGCGGCGAGGTTGAGGGAGGCTGTTGCGGAGGTGTTGAAGGAGTCGGAGGCGAAGCTTTAAGCTAGGGGTACGGGTATCACGGCGGGAGTTCAAGCACGTGCGTGTTTTCCCTCACGAGTCCGTAGTTTATGAACATTATATTCTATTTTAATTCGTTTTAATCCACCTCACACCAGACATTCTACTCGTCATCCCCGAAGAAGACCCTAATAGGCAGCCACGCATCCCCGCAAACCTTGAACCTCTCCTGGATCCCGTCGATCTGCGCCACCTCGTCGTCGCTCAGCTCCCAGCCGTCGACGTCGAAGTTGGCCTTGATCCGCCCGTCGGAGACGGACTTGGGGATGACGCTCCACCCCTTCTGGAGCCCCCACATGAGGAGCACCTGCTGCGGGGTGCGGCCCTTCTTCTCGGCGAGGCCGAGGAGGGTGGAGTTGGTGTAGAGGGGCGAGTTGGTGCTGCCGAGGCACGAGTAGCCGGTGGAGTGGATGCCCTTGGAGGTGTTGTAGGCGACGAGCTTGGGGGAAGGGCGGCAGGGGTGGAGCTCGATCTGGTTGACGGCAGGGACGATCTAAAGGGCACGTCAGTTGTCATTGTTCCCCGGCAGCGTGTGTCATTGGGGGAAAGGGGAGAGCAACGTACCTTGCACGAGGGGTCGTTCAGCAGCCTCTCGAGGTGCGTAATCCCAAAGTTGGAAACACCAATGTTCTTCACCTTGCCCGTCTCGGGCAGCTTCTGCATCTCCCTCCACGTATCCAGATAATCCCACCCCTCATGGTGCTTCTTCAGGTCCTCGGGCGTGGTGCTGCTCGGCCAGTGGATCAGGTACAGGTCCACGTAGTCCAGCCCCAGGCTCTTGAGACTGGAGTCGATGCCCTCCGGCACGCGCTTGTGCCACGGGTTGTCGAGCTTGGTGGTGACCCAGATGTCGGAGCGCGGAACCCCGGAGTCGCGGATGGCGGCGCCGACCTCGGACTCGTTGCCGTAGGCGAGGGCCGTGTCGATGTGGCGGTAGCCGTGCTTGAGGGCGGAGAGGACGGCGTTGTAGACCTCGTTGGGGCCGGACTGCCAGGTGCCGAGGCCGATGATGGGGATCTTGGCGCCCGTGTTGAGGGTCGCGGTGCGCCTGGTGTGTGTGTTAGTGGGAGGAGCGGAGCTGGAGGGGGTTCGGAGGGAGGGAGAAATGGTTTTGGGCAAGAGGCCGTAGGGATGGGGCTTGATATGGAGCTTCCTGGAGACGGGGTGGGAGAGGGAAGAGCAGCGGGGGCGTGTGAGGTCGAGGGAGCCGGGTCTTTCGTGTACTCACTTGGTGTGGTCAACGGGAGCCATCTTGTCGGTATTTCTCGTGAAAAATCTCAATAAATCTGTAAGAATAACAAGAAGAAGGAGCTCAAGCAAACACACGGGGGCCTCGTCACTTATCTACCAAGCCCCCCCGTTCCAAGCTCGTCCAAGGCCCCGCCCCTCCCGCGTCGACCTTCCAGTACCCCTCACTGGCGTGTCCTCGACCCCACCCGCACCAACCCCACTTCCGCATTAGTGCCTCCCCCCACCAAAGCCCGACAAGCCCGCGCCAACCAGCGCGCTCCAGCCGCCGAAAGCGGCAAAAGCCGGGCGCCCGCACTTGGGCCCTGGACAGCCCCGCCGGACCCTCCTGGACCCTCTGTATCCCCACACCGACCGAACCGTCGAACCGGGAAGAAGGACAGGGGAGGCCGGAAGGGGGAATACACCCGCGGGGTTTTCGTCGGTGGTCGTGACGTAATACAGGCGCTCAAGTCACGGCGGTTCAAAGAGGTGGAACGGGCCCTGCGTGGGTTTCGATACTCGTGTCCTTTAACCGCTCCAATCAGCGGTCTTTGTGACGGAGGTTCCTGGCGCTTTTGAGGCCTCTCTGTCGTTTTTGGGATGGAGTGCGCTAGGAGAGGTGCTTGGATGACCTGGATGGTGACGTCTTTCCCTCTCCTTTCCCTTATTCTCGTCAACTTTCCTTTCTTTTTTTTCTATACGTCAGAGATTGAGTCTTAACTAGGGAGACCCAATGACAATAGCAAATCCAATCGGGTATTTTCCATGACGGACAAGAATCTGACAGGAACCGGATCTGACAGGAGCCGAACCTGACAGGAACCGGACCTGACAGGAACTAGGAACCCAACGTGGGGGTATGAAGCCGGGTCCGACAAGCGTCATCCTCGACTCGAAACTCAACCGCGCAAGTCAAGAATTCCGACCGCACGCCACTCGGCGCCCAACGTCAACCGCGTACGCCGAAACACCGCGATCCAATGCACTAAGTAGCATCTCGCGATCGCGCGCCCCACCACCTACACCTCGTACTCTCCATCGTTATCACTTCAGGAAACGCCTCCAGCACCCTCACGACATTATCCCGCCACCCCGTTCTCGTCACGCCCCCGCTCCACGCAGAAGTTCACTCCATTACCACGGATACCGCCCCGAAAACTCCCAGTCGATGATCCCCACCAACTCTCCGTCCCTCAGTATCAAGTTAAACGGGCAGAGGTCCACAGTGCGTAAGCACGGGCGCCGGCCATTCCTCGTTGTGCATTGAAATCGTGTTCCTTACGTCCTGCCAGTAGGTTTCGGGGAGGTTCCAGGTTTATCCGAGTGATCTGCAGTGTCGAAGCCTTCCCTTAGCCAGTGGTGAAACTCCTGGGTCGTCTTGAAGGGCCTAAAGCGCGGGTCCCGCCTCCGCTTGTAGAGCTTTGCCGTCGTTCTCAGCGCGAGGCGAATTAGGAGGCGCCGGGTGCGGGTGTTGTTGATGGCGAGGTGCTCTGTGCCCTTGTGTGTTTCGCGCTGGCGGTCGGAGTAGCCCTCCGCGAAGAGGCGGGGTGAGTTGACCACTGGGTACTGTGTAACGAGGTTCGTAGGTGCGAGGTCGAAAAGGGGCGTTGAATGGGACGACCTGTGATGCCACTGTACAGGTCAACGCCGGGTATTAGCAGCCAAGGGGGGAGCGCGAAGCAAGGGATGGCACATACTGCCACCCGCCCTCCTGTAGGATTCCCATCCAACAACACACGCCCTGGCTCTGCCAACGCCATGTTAAGCATCGGCAGATTATCATGCCTTGAAAGGAACCCTTACAAAAGAACCGGGCGGGGTGGAATCGTTAAAAGAGGTTTTGTTTCGCCACATTGCACGCCCGCGTTTTAGTCAAGTTGACGAGGAACAGCCGCTCTGATATCTTGGAAGAACTCGTTCAGTAAAGCCGGGCGAGGTATAGGGGCAGAAGTTTTATTTTCATAAGTTAACTCGCCCGCCTTGTCGCCAAGTGTCCAGGGAACGGTCACTCCTATACCTTGAAAGGACCGGTTGAAAGGAGCCGGACGAGGTACTGGCGGCAGAGGTTCACTCCAATAAGTCACATTCTCGCTTTTTAACTGAGTAACTAAGAAACTACTTCTTTATATTTTAAAAGAACTGGTTGAAAGAAACTATGCGAGGTATGAGCACGAGAGTTTCCATTCTAATAGGTTATAGCCCCGCTCCACTGTTAAGTAACCAAGGAACTGTCACTCTGGTATACTGAAATGGACTTGTTGAAAGGAACCAGACGAAATCTGGAAACAAATGCTAGTAATCAAGGCAGTGTATACGAAGATCAGCACCAGCAACCCGTCAGTACTCTTCTCTGATGTATAAAGCCATCGCCTGGGATGTTATCCTTCTTGCTACATACTCCCAACAGACAACTTCTCAGCTTGACCTATTCTCACCCAACCCCACGAATCACGAACAACCATGTGCAAATACTTCTGGACCAAATTCCAATGAAAAGTCCATGGTCCCACACGACCCCCGGGACTGTCCCGTGGCCCTGGATAGATCTCAAACCTACACCCTCCGCGTAGTCGCTCACTGTGCCGACGCACAGAAGTTGAACCCGGAAGACGCCAAGGGCCCCTGCAACTGGGAACACGACAACACCGAATGTCGGCGGAATGTCCGTCGAATCTACGGTTGGCTGTGTCATCGATGTAATACCTTCATGCGCGCCGTCGATGATTGCACCCAGTGCAAACACGATGAGTGCGAGGATTGCACGCAGGCTACGACCTGAGTAGTCCGCCGCCGTGTAAGGGTCCTCCGGTAGGCACTGGCGTTTCCATTTTATAGGATGCGGATACGCATCCAGACACTTGCTTTATACACGGAGGGGCTAGTTGCTGCTTAGGTACTGATATATAAATGGCGGATATTTTGGATTTTCGCTGGGTATGCATATGTGAGGCAACGTGAAGTGTCTAGATGTATACTATGCATTCGATGTGTTCCTCGCTGTCCACGTTCTGACATGTCCTATCTTGATTGTTGATTATTCTAGGATTGCAGCCGCCTCAATCACTAGATAATAGGAAACGCAGGGCCTCCAGCTCCCTGTGCGGTGTACTTAGTTATATTTCCAACCCGCCACTGTCACCCAGAAAACACAAACCCCCTAACCTCCTATCAAAATGCATCGGCATCTTTCTTCCGCGCGATAGACGGCGACGACGGGGCGGCAGCCCGGCCAAGAGCTTTTTACGCCGTTTCCGGGAATTATTCTACTCGACAACCAGCGTTGTTTACAACTTGACGATCAAGATCGCCAGTCGTGTCAAGAGGGTCCAGCTCGTGTAAGTGACAGCCTCGCATTTCCTTTCTCCACACTTTCACATATCTATGGCACCAGGATCCCTCTATTTTTATATTTGCGGAGCGAGAATGAATCAAGCCATTGCCTTCTGGCCCAGGCTGCCGGCCCAAGTGGGTGGAGCCCGGGGTTGATGCTTTGGTGAATCGGATGCTCCACCACGAAGGCAATGAGCTCGAGTGAGAGAGGTGAATTCTCCAGATCCAGCACATTCTTCAGAACGAAGGCAATGTGAATAATTTTCTCTCCAGCAAAAAGGAAATGCTCCAGAATACCTTTCTAGTTGTTCCAGCATCTCTCCCGCTGTCTACAAAACCGCTCTCTGTCTTCCTTTCTCTTCGTCTTCCACCCTCACCATCAGTTTTCCATTCTCATCATCATACATCTTCCTATTCCCACAACTGTCCCTCTTTAATTCTGATCACCGACCAACACCAGAGTTTGTAACTCTTCACGAACCTAAGCCTTCACCAAAGGACATCGTTTCTCCTTTACCCACTCATCCATTCGCGTACATCCATTTTGTCTTCTTATCCTTTAAGCCTTTCATCATGAAGCGGCACCGGCTTGGTGCCAGCTTTCCAAGTTCGCCTTGGACCACTGCGGTGTTATGGTATTCTATGGTCTTCACCACGCTTTTCCAGTTCGCTGGGGCCTTGTCCTCTAATGGTACGATAAATTCCGTGAAGCACTTAAAGATGTACTTGCTAATAATACTGCCTGTAGCCTCTATCCTTTCGGCGCCTACGTCTATCGGCAACTTCTCTACGGGTTCTCGTCTCACCTCGTTTGCGACGGAAGTCACTAGTCTCTCTTCACCCTGGCTTAGCAGCGACGATAACGATAACATTGTCATCGACCCAGACTGCGACCCTAAGCTAGTACTTCGTCAGCTCGCCGACAGCGACGAGAAGCCGGACTGCCCGTGCTGTGTCAGCGGGAACGGCACCGGTCTCTTGCCTTTCGTCACCCCTGACCGCACCACCCGCACAGCCCTCCCCACCACTTCCTTCAACGGTCCCCATTCACTATGGGAGGCCACGGCAACCATCCACGGAGAGCCCGTTCCGACAGGCGACTCGGAGCTCTCGGCGCTGTCAATCTGCGTCGCTTGCGCCGATGGCCTCTGCTCCCTCGCGAACTCAAAGGGGCGCCGCCAGGTCGATGACGGCGACTCCGACACCGACCCGTGGCCGGAGAGCGACGATGAGGACGATGAGGATGGCTTTGCTTTCGAGGAGGACGAGGACGAGGACAGGTCGACCGCCACCGACATCCTGACCAGGTCGCTTACCCACCCGTCAACTTGGGCACATGGCGAGGAGTCGTGGTGGTTGCACATGTATAATCTAGTCATCAACCGCGGCGCGAGGTTTGGCCCGCGGCTGCAGAGGGGAAGGATCGATCCGAGGCTCGAGAACTACCAATTCCTTTCTCACTCCTCGATGATTAATTTCCAGGCTCAGGACTCCAGGGGCCAATTGGTTCAAGTCGAAGAAGGCCTAGCCGGCGGCATCATTCCCATATGGGGCTGCACCGGCATCGTCATCGTGTCAGACCGCGGCGTCTACACGGCCCACATCTGGGAGGCTCCGACGTTCATTCCTGGCCCTGGCATGCCGAGCTATGACGCCGCGACGCGGAGGATGTACTGGGATTTCGGCGTCAAGCAATTCTTTGCGCGGGGGAACCAGAATATCGTCAACCCGCCCTCACACGCTCTCGCCGACCTCGTGAGGCGCGGCGGTCCCTTCGCCCGCGGTAGCTACAGCTGGATCCAAGTCCACATCTTCGGCGTGGCGCACCATGCGCGCCCGGGCCCCATGTACCCGGAGCAAATGCAAGACCTGGAGGACGAACTGCGACGGTACCTGGGCCACGTCGACGACAGGGAATTCCACAGGCACATCTACACCCGCCGCACGCCACCCAGCGAAGGGGCCACTTTCCTTAACTCCAATGAGTTCTTCCGGGACCGCGCGGGGCTGCAGCTCGTGGCGTGGCAGTACGCCCCCGCCGAGGAGTCCCCGCGCCTTGGCTCAAGTGGGACGCAGCGCACGAGGGCATTCCGGTTGTGGTGGAACAAGAGGGTCATGGTCACCAAGACGTGGTGTAATCGGGGGGCCAGGGACTGTGAGGTTCCTTGTGGACGGGACATACCCGAGCGAGACTCCGACCGCCAGACTTACATTGGCCGCGGAGGATACCCTGGGGCTGGCAGCGGAACCGCTTCTGGTAGCGGAAGTCGCCTCGCCGGGACCTCACGGCCATCGAGCCGTCCATCACTGACTCTAGTCTCGTCCGTCGTCAAGATAGGTCAGCCCCAGGCCTTCCGAAAGAGTTCACCGAGATGTTCCCGTCCGAGCTCACGGACCCTCGCACTTGGGGATACGGCTCGCTCGACTGGTGGCGGCGAATGTACACCGTCGCAGTCCGGTACAGCGCCACCGGCGACTCGTCTGCGCTTCTCAACGTCGTGTCTGAGGATGACTACTCGGCCGACCACTGCGTGTACCGTGACCTGGACAACACGGGGCAACGGGGCATCGGAGGCGGCGTAACCCCCCTCTACGGCTGCACGGGGCTGGTCGTCGCTTCAAACAAAGGCGTGTACTCGGCTCACTTCTGGGAGCAGCCCAACTTCTTCCCGCCGCCTCCCCAGCGTCAGAGCCGCAAGCCGGAGCTCTACGGCGACGAGCGGAAGATGTGGAATCGCCGTGTGACTGGTACGCTGCGGAACGGGTGGAAGCCCTACTTCGACGACCAGCCGTGGGGTCCCTCGCTCGAGGACCTCCGGCCGGAGGTCTTCAGCGGGCCTGGCGTCGAGTGGCTCAAGGTATGGGTGATGCATCCCGACCGGTCCATTCAGGAGATCACGGGCGAGGCGCGGTACCCGACCAAGATCGGGTGGCTGTTGGACGACCTGAACCAGATCCTCGGCGTGCGGGAGGACGACGTCGAACTCGTCACTTACGTGAAGTCTGGCGCGGAGGCTGTGGTCATTGTTGGAAACGACCGGTTGTATTCCAACAACCCCGGGATCCACATGTTCCTCTGGCAGTTCGCGCCAGATGCGCCTGCCCGGGAGCCGGGAGTCGGGTTCCAGTATGTCAATGCGCTCAGGGTCTTCTGGGATAGACGTGAGGTATTCTACCATGAGTGGTGTCCCGCTCGCAAGAATTGCTCTGCGCCGGTTCAGGCTTACTGCGAGCGGCGAGCGGAGTCTGGCCCGTCCAAGCGTGACGCGGTTGCCATTCGACAAGAATCCCAGATCCAGACCACGCCCGTTCACACCGCCACCGCCTCTCCTACAAACGGCGCAGAGCTCACCGACGAGGTCTTCGTCTTCCCGGATAAGCTCACGACCCCGGCCAACAGCGGCGGCGGCGAAGACAACTGGTGGAAGCAAATGCAGGACACGGTCTCTACCCGCGGCGCCGGCATGTACGATGCTTACACCCCGCCCGATGACTTTGTGAGCGACCACGCTGTGTTCCGCGCCTTCGGCGACGAGGGATTCGGCACGGGCATTGAGCCCATGTGGGGATGTACTGGCATCGTGGTCATGAGCGACAAGGGCATCTACACCGCGCGAGTATGGGAGGTGCCCACCTTTGTCGTCCCGTATGACCCAGAGAACCCAACCAAGTGGTCATACGCGGAAGACAACGTTTGGGAGGGGCGCCTCATGACGCTCCTTTACGCTGGGTACGAGGCTGCTTCCTCGGATGCGGAGGATATTCCCGCGCTCTCGGGACTGGCGAACGGCACCAGTGCATTCTCCCCTGATGCACGGGACTGGATCCACGTCCAGATCATCACGCCCATTACGCACGGAAACAGCTCCGAGACCCGCCCCTTGTACTTCCAGAAGATCGCCAAGCTGCGGAAGGAACTTGTCTCCATCCTCAATGTCGAGAAAGAGGACGTCAAGATCAAGACGTACTCCCCGCGCAAGGACCCGGAGATCCACGGCACGAACGGCACCGCCGCGGAGATGGAGGCTTACTTAGACAGTAACATCGGCGTCAACATGTTGGCGGTACAGTACGCCCCCGCGCAACGCCTCCGCACCGGCACTCCAGACGAGACGAGCCTCCGCGCGATCCGCATGTGGTGGGACCGGTCCGCATACTTCACGCACTTCTGGTGTCCGCCCAACACCACGGCCGTGCTGCCCTCCGACGCCGCCTCGGGGACGGAGCTCCTCTGCGCGAAGCCTGGGTCTGACGTTGAACCGCTGAAGTCCAGCGCTGGAGAGGTCTGCCAAGTTACCCTTTCGCCGACGTTGTATCCCAGCGACGGGATGCGCGTGCAGCTTGGCGTCAGATTTTCACGGATCAGTCTCCGCGACGGCGAACGTGACCTGAGCGACATGGAGCAGGTGTCCTCTCACAACTTCACCTTGTCGCTCGGAGGCCTCGTCTCCGTCCCCAGCTCCGACTCGGGGCTACCGCTGGACTTCACTGCAAAGGTCGGTCGCGGCTGGGACCAATACCTCTGGGACCAGGGGTACACCTGCAAGTGCGACGACTCCGGCTGCGACACCTTCTCGCGGAGCTGCTGCTCGTATGACTCCTGCGCCGACTACGCGTGTAACTGCAAGGACGCAGACGATCACGGGGACCTCTGCTGGCCGGACCCCCAGCACGTCGCTTCCTGCTGCCGGACGAAGCAGGGGTGTCTTGACAAGAGCTTGCGGCGCGGACCCGAGAGCGAGAAGGAGCCGAATCTCCAGTGGGAGTACTTTGAGCACGGGTTCGGGTACGGGGATGAGACGTGGTCGAGTGGACGGGTGGAGGATGTTAATGAGGAGGAGTTTCCTCCCGCCAGGCCGTTCTGCCAGGGGCAGTTGAAGGATGCGCTTGGATACAATGACATTTCAAAATTCGGGAAGAAAGACTTCTCCTGGGTAAGTGATCTTCCTCCTTCCCCCTCTTAGTTTCTTTCCACTTCAGAAAGGTGAAGCGCGTTGAAGACATGTGCTAATGGAATGAGGTAACAGCACCGGGCAGTCATCTGCTACTTCGCCTGCGGGAACCCCGACGCCAGCGACAGCAACGGATCCAAGGGCAGCGGCAACACGACGCTCCCGTATCTTCCTTCGGTACCTCTTGCAGACGACGAGCCGGGTCTGTACGCGGATCTCGAGGAGCCACTGTACAATCCTGGGTTGAACATGTCGGAAGGGGGGACCCGGACGACGGGGTCGGGGCCTGTGCCGACTGGTTTGTTCTGAGCCTTCAGGGTCTCATTTCTGACGATTATTCTTCGGTTCTTTCCTCTAGAACATTGGGATTTGGAGTTGGGTACGGAGTCGATCTTATTCTGCAAGAAGGGGTTCCTTGCGGACTAGAGTTGTTAGATACCCTGTTTTTTTCCAATGAATTCCAAACAGAAACCTCCCAGTCCCGTGTAAGTAAAGCTGTTGACCGCAATGAGAAGCCAGTTTCAGTCGCTTGACGCAACAGTCCAAGGGTCAAGGGCGGCTTCTACGGCAGTGGCGAGATACGCCGGCAAAGACTGCATTTCAACACCGCGACGGTAAGGCGAGGTCACAGCTTGAAACAACACAACGGCCTAACCCCGAAAATTCGGTGCCCCTATTCACACAACACCCGCCAGACGCACCATGGCCTCGAGTGGTTCGAACCCGCGCCAACGCGGCCCCACCGTCGCCCCGGCCCGGACCCCATCGCCGATCCCGGCCCCCGCCAACCCTATGTAATTGGCCCACTTTGCGCCCGGGCAGTGGAGACCAGACGCGCAGTAATAGGCGCATTATGATGACGTCTCACCCACGACCGCGGAGCTTATTCCCCGCTTCCCGGTTTGGTGGTACGGAGGACAAAAGCCGCCGGCGGGGTAAAGCCCCTGACCTCACCTCTGCTCCTGCTCTGCGGGGTATATATAAGCTGTGTCCTCGCGCCCCCCCGCTTCCTCGTGAACGAGTCCTCTACTTGTTCTTCGCTGCATCACTAAGACGAGAAGAAAAACGGAAACAAGAATGGACTCGTGCAACATCTCGGCGGCGCCGGGCACCGACATCTGGCGGAAGCCCCCCAACGTCAACGTCTTCAACGGTACGCCCTTCCCACCTCCCCTTTCAGATCTCCCTCGCCGATCCCTTCGCCGATCCCCTCGCGCCCTCCCTTCTCGCAAAAAAGCTAACCGTCCCCCAGCGCCCTACCAATCCATCGACCGCAGGCCCCTAAACGCCTTCTGCTCCGCGCAGCTCACCCTCTCCCTGACCCCCACGACCCAGTACGACCAGGCCGGCCTCCTCCTGATCCTGCACCCGCCCCCAACCTACGCCACGCCCGCCTCCCTCGCGCAGGGGCCCTCCCCCAGCGACAAGTACTGGATCAAGACGGGCGTCGAGCTCTTCGACGCGCGGCCCCGCCTCTCGACCGTCGCGTGCAAGGAGTGGGCCGACTGGTCCATATCGCCGCTGAACACGTGGGGGAACGTCGGCGGGGGGAGGGTGGAGGTTACGATTGTTGTGCAGAGGGTGACGGATCACCATGGGCCTAGCCTTTGGGTGTACAAGCTTGAGGAGGGGGGCAGGAGGGAGCCGCTGAGGGAGACGTGTTGGGTTTTTGCGTTGGATGAGGAGGGGGCGGGGGCTGGCGGGGCCGGGTGGGAGGTCGAGGTTGCGGCTTATGCGGCTAGGCCTGGGGACGGGAGGGAGGACCTGAAGGCCGAGTTCAAGGATATCAAGACCGAGTGGGTGTAATGTGCTGAAGATGCCGGCCGACTGAGCGAGCCGAGGACGAATAGCTTTCAAAGATGTACAGAGATAAAGAGATTTACTCGCCATTCCAAGCCTGCCGATCGTGGTCTCTGCTACCAGAGCAAAGGGAAGCTTGACGCGGAGAACGCGGCGGCACGGATCGGTCTTGCAGGCTTCCGACTACTACACCGATGAATGTTGGAGCCGCAAAGCGCCCAGCGACCCCTTTTTAACGAGGCACGTCTACGACAGCCGCTGATTTCTCTCTCGAGGACAATACTTGTAGCTTCCCGGATAATGACAACGTTGGCGAGGGCGAGGGAGCCACATTTGTCCAGACAGCAGCCTCTCAACGGCGCGCTTCGATCGCTAGGAAGATGGGTTCACGGAGCTGGACACCCACGACCGGGACGCGGAGATGGGGGACGGGGCTGTAGCTATGGAGAGGCACATTGCGTCGCAGAGATATCCGGCCGGGGTGATGGGCGAGGATTGGCCGCTTTGTCTTCTCGGGGGTTCTAGAGGACATTCGCGGCTAGTAGCCACTAGGACATCCGAGCTCCATGTTTGTATGGTTGAGAGACGAGAGAGCGGGTCGGTGCGCGACGAATCGGACCCGCGTCCTTGGGTTCCTGCGCATCTCAAAGCCGGGTACCTCCTGGTTCAGTGCAGGCCCAGCGTGCACGTACGATATAAACCACCCCGCTAATGAGCACCGACCCCGAACATGGAGAGGCCTGCCGGCCGGGACCGTTAGTTACTCGGCATATCGGGACGCCGCTATTGACCGCGTTTCCGCACGTCCGGGGGTCCGATCGACACGTCTCGACCCGCATTGCAGTTTGATAACTGAAACCGGGGCAAGAGCTGAGACGAGACGAGACGAGACAAGGCGGTTGGATGCGACACTCCTGCCTTTTCACTGCCAGTTCGTGGAGGCGCTTCGAAACGTGGGATGTCAGTTCGCGGCCGTGCTGATGCACCGGTCCCGGTAGTGTCTCCCGTCGGGATAGTCTTGAGCCCGGGTTAGGGATCTCGGGATGGGACGCGGCAAGGAAATTTCCGTCGTCACGGCGAGAAGAGCTTGTGTGGGGCACACTGAGCCTGGGTTATGCAGAGAGCTTGATACCCTACACAAGGGTTATGCCGGCGATTCTTGCCGTGGATGTAATGAGCTCATCTCAAAATCCCGTCGCTGCAGCCACTCAGAGTTTCCATACAAGGACGTCATCAGGGGCTTGGCATCCGCCAGCGGACAATGCGTGGATAAGGAGTAATGCGGGGGTATCCACTCGCACAAGACACAAAAGGGGCCGGCACAAGACGCTAGTGTGGGTACTCACCTGCAGTGTGCAGTTTGATCCCATCTCTGTGCCGAGTACTAGTACGAGGTCAGTGCGCCAACTGCAATCGAAATTGGCCCGCCCAACCCCGGTCACGGGTCAGAACCCAACCCGGAAACGCTCCCAACGACTGAGGGCGTCGCTAAGAGCCAATGTATCACCGCGGGTCAGATCGCTACCAAGATCGCCGCCGTCGAGAGCCATCATCTGAGCGCCCTCGCCGAATCCCATCAGGTCAGAAATGTCATTGTTTCAACGAGCCCTGCAGGCTGCAAACCCCTGCTCGTCACCAGGGTGCCGATTCGCCACACAATCCAGGGCCCGTCTCGTCACGTTCCGCCGTTGCAACGCAGAGTCTGCACCCCATCCGCCCGCATCGATAGGCCCGGCGAAAAAGGGGGCCAAGACAAGCTGAAGTTGGATCCGGCGCGGCGCACCCTCCGACAAACCCATCTCAAATCATCGTCTCCACGCCACGGCGCTAGCCAAGGGGATTAACGCGGGCCTAATTATAGCGGTCCCACCGTCCCCTGTCCTGAACCTCGCCGAGTCCCGCGGGCGCGATGCCAACTTTTCAGCCCCGGCTCCCAGCCCAACGGTTCACGCGACTCCCCTGCTCCCCGTCACGTCGTCGTCGGCCGTCCTCGCCCGTCCAGACCACCACTCGGCGCGCCACCGAGCCCTACCTCTGCAGAGATCGGCACCGAGATTGCGATCTCTGATGTCTCGTCGTCACCTGCCGGCCGAGACACCTGCAGTCGCCCTCCATCCCCTCGCCCGTGCCGCAGCTGAAAGCCACGCTCGACCCTGACAGGGCCCTCGGCGCCCGTCCCTGCGTCCTTTCCCCACTCTGCAATCTACCGTGCGCGCGACCTGCTCCCCCCGTTCTCCCTGCGTCTTCCAAATCCGGGACAATCCTCGACTCGCTCCCACCGTACCCGTACCCATCCAACAGTCCTGCATCGCCGCGCTTACCGGCTCCTCCTGCGCACGCCCACCGTCCGTCTCCGCTATCCCGCCGCGACCGCCCGCGCCGCACCGGCGCACCCGCACCCGGCCATGGAGCCCCCGACCTCCCAACCACCCCCTATCCCGCGGCAGCATCGCCACCAGTCGCGCCAGAGGGCTCCCCAGCACCACGCCGCCCCCAAGCCCCCCGCCGACGCCCGCCCGCGCCAGGGCTCCATGCCGTCCACTTCGCCCGAGGTCATCTCGTCGCTCATCACGAGCCTCTCCGTCATCTCCAAGCCCGCCAACAACCACTTCGAGGGCCCCGCCGGCCTCTCCGCCCCCGCGTCCCCCGCCCCCGGCACCGGCAGCTTCGGCGTCGACTACGGCGCCTACTCGCACCCTTCGCAGGACGACGACCCGGGCCACAGCGTCTCGCTCGACGAGATCGCCGCCTCGTCCCCCGTCATCCGCACCTCCAAGCCGCCCTCGGGCTTCTCGCCCCTCACCGCGCAAAAGTCCCCCGCGCGCGAGTCGGGTCTCAAGTCTATGCTCCGGGGCGCCTCGCGCCCGTCGTCCAAGGGGTCCGTCACCTCCGACGCCCAGAGCATCGGAAACCTATCCATCGAGCGCGGGCCCGCGCCGCAGCCCGAGCTCCGCAAGCAGCGGTCCCACGACAGCTGGGGGAAGAAGCAGGGGCGCAGCGGCAAGGGGCTGATGTACATGACGTCCAAGGAGCGCCTGCGCGAGAAGGAGCTGGAGAGGCAGCGCTCGAGCATTGGTGCTGTGGGCGGGAGCTCCGAAGGGCTGAACAGTCCGACCTCGGTGCGCACCGACCCGTTCACGCCGATTACCGAGGAGCAGACCCCCGAATCGCCGAAGCGGGGGGAGTTCGAGAAGGGCGCTGGCAGCATGGACCTGCCCAGTCCGCGGCCCATCCCGGCGCGCGACTCGTCGCTGCGGAAGACGGGAAGCGGCTCGGCGAAGAGGTCGTCCACGAGGACGTCGCGGTCGAGGCGGGACGACGCCGCGTCCCCGAGCGCCATCCCCGAATACGACGAGCACTCGCGGCGAGACGTGCCGAAGCACCGGACCCAGAAGAAGGGCTCGGAATCTACCTTTAATACGAATAATACTAATGCCGCCATCCCCGACACGTCCCTACCGACCCGACACCACCCCGATACCACCACCCCCATTCCCGCCGACGACCCCGAGGAAGAACCCGCGCCCTTCCCCTCCGTCGCCCAAGGCCGCCGCCGCGACGCAAGCTTCGACCGCGGCCGCCGGCGCTCCGGCCAACTAACCCCCGACCCAACCGACTCTGCGCGCCTAAAGCGCAGCTCCTCTAAGCTAAAGCGCACCTCTGGCCCGCTGAGCCCGCACCCGGACGAGAAGCCCGAGGGCCGCAACCGCCTCAGCTCGCCCGAGCCGCGCGGCGGCTACGAGCGGCCGCCGAGCGCGGACTCGATCGACGACGCGGTGGAGTCGTACCTGTGCTCGCCGCGGCTGTCGCAGAAGATCCGGCACCCGCAGACGGGGCGGGTGATTTCGTTCTCCGAGGTGGGGGACTCGGAGGGGTATGCGGTTATTTGCTGCGTTGGGATGGGGCTGACGAGGTACATCACGGCGTTTTATGACGAGCTAGCGTTGACGTTGAAGTTGAGGCTTATTACGCCGGATCGGCCTGGTATTGGGGATAGCGAGCCGTATCCGGATGGCTCCGTGACGCCGCTTAGCTGGCCGGGTAAGTTTCTGTCCCCCAGTCACAGCATTGACGAACTGAGCTAAATGTAGCAGACGATGTCTATGCAATCTGCCAAGCCCTGAAGATCAACAAGTTCTCCATCCTCGCGCACTCCGCCGGCGCAATCTACGGCCTCGCGACCGCCCTCCGCATGCCGCAGCACATCCGCGGCCGCATCCACCTCCTCTCAGCCTGGATCCCCCCTTCGCAGATGAACGTCTTCGGCGCGTCCGAGAACCGCCCGCCGACCAACGCGATCCCGACCTCACAGCGGATACTGCGCGCGCTGCCGACGCCGATACTGAAGGCGGCGAACAGCTCGTTCATGACTGCTACCAGCAGCAGTATCACGAGCTCGCTGCCGAAGCAGAGGAGGGGGAGGAAGAAGAATAGGAATTCGGATGCGCCGACGCTGGGGGGGCAGGATAAGGAGAACGCGCAGCGGGGGGATCGGCCGGGGGGAGGGGAGGGGCTTGGGGCTGGGGGAGGTATGCCGGGCGGGGAAGGAGGGCAGATGGGGACCACGACGACGGTCTCGGCCGCAACAGCCACGGGCGACATGGACCGCGTGCGCCCCGCGGACCTCGGGCCCGAGGAGCGCAACCTCATCGCCGCGGCCGCGGCCGCCGCGACGGACAAGGAGCGCCAGTCAACCTACGACACGCGCCTCACGCACGCCATCTGGGCCCTCGCCACCACGGGCGCGAACCCCGCCGTCGACCTCCTCGTCTGCCTCGAGAGGCAGCACACCATCGGCTTCCGGTACGTCGACATCTCGAGGCCCGTGGTGCTGCACCACGGGAGCCGGGATTCGAGGGTGCCGGTCGAGAACGTGCGGTGGCTGGGGAGGTCGATGAGGCGGTGCGAGGTCAGGGTGCTGGAGGGGGAGGGCCACGGGTTGATGGCTAGCGCGGGGGTCATGGGGGGTGTGCTGATGGAGATTAGCAAGGAGTGGGAGGATTGGATGAGGGTTACGGGGGGGAATAAGAGGGAGAAGGGGAGGAGGGGGACTGTGAGGGGGTGAGGGGGGGACGATGCTTTGGATACGGCTTTTGTAATTTTTACGGATCCTTTTTCTTTTCTCTTTTTTTTTTCTTTTTTTAACTCGGATACGAGGTTTGATACTCCTTTTTCTTTTCTATTTACTTTATAGGGTTTGGTCTGGGAAAAGGGAGGGACGGGAAGAAAACATAGGGAAGGGGAAGAGCGGGGGGGAAAGGAAGGCGGAAGAAGGAGAGCGGAAGAGGGTGGTAGGAACCGGGCTTGTATGGCCTTGTCTGTTAGGTAGTGGGAATACATCCTTCATGACACGCGTATCTTCTGTCCTCTCCCTTTTCTCTTGTCTTGTGGCGTGGTGACCTAGGAGTGGAAAGCCTATCGATCTCGGATATCTACAGGGACCGCGGCAAAGGCCTCGGTGTCGTTTCAGCGTAGGCGTGAGCTGCGAAAGACATCGACCCCCACGGGGCAGATCTCGGGTCTGGAGTTTACGCGGTCGTATGCTCGAGCAAAGTGATCGGGGTGCGACTAGGGGTTAGATGAGAAGTGACAATTCACGTGTGGCAGGCCAGGCTTTCTTCTTATTCCATCCGGCTCATGGGCAAAATCCCCCGAATCCCTCGTTCCCTGTTCTTGGTGTGGCACTTCTATAACTGGTGTAGCTACCCCAGGCTCTAGATACGTCTTCTTCTCCTCATCGTCACCCTTCCGTTCACCTTCACCTTCGCCTTCGCCTTCGCTTTTACTTCCAGACCCGCCGTATCGAAGAAACCCCATATAAACCAATCCGAAGAAATAAAACTCCATACCCAACCTAATTCCAAACACATGCCTACACAAAATTCCTACACATCCTTCCGTCATCCTCAAACCCAGCCCATCCGCCGCCGATACCATCGCAGCGTCTCAACCCCAGTCTGCACCCTCATCCCGCACCGCGCGTCGAGGACAAATGCCTCCCACCCCGCCGCGCGGTCGAGGCTCGCCTGGCACTCTTCTATCTTCCCCTTCCTATACTCGTCTAGGGAGTCGTCTCCCTCCCGCTTGCTGCCCTCTCCGCTCTGGGTCCCTGCTTCGCTCTGCCCGTCCGGTTTGTTTTGCGCCTCCGGTTTGCTCTCTCCGTCTGTCCCGCTCTCCCCGTCTACCTTTCTCTCTCCGTTGGCTTGGCTCTCCTTTTCAACTGTACCCTCTCCGCCAGCTTCACTCCCTCTAGCCTTTTCTTGGTCCATGGAGTCTAGGTCAGGCAACGAATCCGAGCCAGCATTGATAGCCTCCGTCCACGCCAGCGCGCCCATCTCGTAGTGCGCGCAGGGGAGGACGTAGTCCTCCTTGGTAGGGCCCTTGAAGCACGAGCTGCAAGTTGTTAGTCCAACGTCTTCACAGAATGACAAAAGGCAAGGACAGAAAACAAAAAGGGATCGGAAACGGGAAACGAAATGGAAAAGAAAAAAGGAAGCGGGGAGGAACGGGGCCGGAATAATGTGATGCCCAGGGAGCACTCACCGATCATGCGCCAACACGCCCTCCAGCTCTCCCCTCGCCTCATCAATCCGCCCCAGCACCCTCAGCAGCGCGGCCCGGCAAACCCCCCTCGCGCCCTCCTCGTCAACGCTCCTCACGTCCTTCTCGTTGGCCTTCCCTGCGGTACACCTCCCCCACTCAAGGTACCCCAGCGCCCTCTCCGCCTGCTCTTTATCAAGCCTCCGCCCCCCATTCCAAAGATACACCATCTCCTGCGCGGGACTAAGCCCAACCGCATCAACAATACTCCCCTCCCCCGACGCCTCCCCCCACTTCCTCAGCTTCCTCAGCACAAAGACTTCAAACGGCAACTGCTTCGCCAAAAGCCTCTTCTTCCCCGCAGCGCTCGGCGCCTTCGCAAACAACTCCTCCGCCGCCTTCTTCCTCTCCTTCGCCTTTTTCAAGTCTTTCGACTGGACCGCGTCGCGGTACATCTCCACCTCAGCGCACCCCGCGAGGAAGTAGTACAAGGTCCGCGACCACTCGTTCATCTCCATACACCGCAGGAACGAGTCGCGCATCAGGACCCAGTCCATGGCGAACATTGCGTCCAGCGCCATCTCGAACGCGCACAGCGCGTCGACCTGCCTCATGTTCGAGGGCGGCATCCCCCTCAGCACCCCCAGCGCGTCGCCCAGCCTCCTCTCGTTTGCAAGCATCTTGCTCTCTTCGAGCTCCCAGAACCCCGAGTTCGGGTACCGCCTCCTCATCTCCCTCAGCAGCTCTTCGCACTTCTTCACAGGCGGCCCCACAATCTCCGCGTCCTCGTCAAAGAGGTCCGCGGGCGGGAGTATATCCGCGAGCCCCAACAGCCCGTTGTAATACGACAGCAGCACGACGGCCGCAATGGCGCCGTGGACGTTTGCCGAGGCGCTGCTGGCCCAGAGCATGCGGATACCGCGCTCGCGGTCGCCGCGGAAGCCGACGATGCTCATGAGCTTGGAGAGGGCCGGGGGCACGAGGGTGAAGAGGAAGAGGAGGGTGCCGAAGCACAGGGAAGTGCCGCTGCGGATGAAGATGTCGCGCGGGTTCGTGAGGTCGGCGTCGCCGGGGGTGGCGGGGGAGGAGGTGCCGCTGGGGGGCGTCGGGGGGCCGGAGGAGCGGGGGGTTGATGACGCGGACTCGGGTGGTTGCGTCTTTGTTTGTTCGTTTGGAAGGGACTCGCTCTCCGAGTCTTGCTCATCCTCAAAGGTCCCCGGCATCCTATCTGTAAACGACCCAGCCGACTCTCTCGTTGGAATGTCCCCCTTGACGTCCAGCTGCACAATGGCCTCGAGCGCAAAGTACGCCTTGCGTAGCTTATAGAAGCTCTTGATGCCCTCCGTCAAGCTCTCGTGCAGCACGCCGACAACGGCGCCCATGAGCATGGCCTCGGCATTAACAAGCGCATACTCGGTCCCCGGCGGGTGCGCTCCGCACTTTCCCCCCTTCCCGACGCACTCGGCAAACTCCTTCTGCACGCGGCGCTGGTCCGCGAGTGCGCGCGCCTCGCAGTCGGCCAGCTGCGCCGACGCCAGCGCCATGACCTCCTTCTCGAAGCCGAGGATGGACCGGATGAAGGTGATGACGGCGAGGGCGAGCTGGTGGTAGGACGAGGCGGGGGAGGACTCGAGGCGCGACTGGGCGGCGTCCATGTCCCCGTCGATGATGAGGTCGGCGGCGGAGAAGGCGTCCTCGAGGTTGGAGATCTCGGCGGCCCAGAGGTCGGCCTTGGGGGTCTGGGTTTGGGTCGGGGTCGAGGTCGAGGTCGAGGGGCCCGAGGTGTCCGCTTCGCGCTCCTGGGAGCGGAACCATGACGTGAGTCGGACCATGGTGTGGTGGTGGGTGACAGTAGGACAGGATGAAGATGGCTATGTTAGCATGTCTGGAGTAGGTGGAAGGGAAAAAAAAAAAAGCTGTCAAACTGCGACTAATAGAGAAGGTAAACAAGCGGCGCTTCACTTTTCCCGAAGAGGAAGGGCAACTACAGTGGTGATTAACAAAACCGAACAGAATACAGAGTACACGGCAAAATCGGGTGCCCTGCCAGCAGACGCGTAAGAGCGAAACAGAGTTCAGCTAACCGTAAGTCAAACGAGGTCCGCAAATCTCGGGCAGGGCACAGGGTGACGCGGCAGACAGCAGTAGCAGCAACCTCCAAAAGAGACTCGGGACATTGTGTTGCGCCGCCCCGTCGATGCTCCGCGCAGGCCGGACCCACCCAGAAAAGCTCCCAAGGGGCCGTTTCGAAACGCACTGCGCCCAACCGCCGCGACCACTCGCGTCGCAGACCCTAGCGTGAATCTCGCTTCGGGCACTTGCCCGGCGCGGGGGACTGGGCGGTCAATGTAAGCACGGTGGACGGGCGAACCGACATCCGATGCGGGTCGGACGTCAGAGTTGCCCCGCGGAAGAAGCGCTGCCGAGCTGGCGGGGGTGGCTCAGCGGTCGGGCGCCGTGGGAGGGGGAGCGTAACGGTTCACTAGGACGCGCCGAGGGGCGGTGCTGATTTGTCGTCATGGGGGTCTCGATGGCATCATGGTGCCGTGTCCGTTCCACCGGGTCTCCACGGGGAGGCGGGCGGGCGCAGTGGACCTGCGGTTATTTGTGTGGATGTGGAGGTCGAGGTAAATCGTGGTGGTTGCCTGACGCGGCGGGGCTCCTTGCATGTGACGTACTTGTAGGCTTAGTAAACTCGAGAGTCCCAGAACGAAACGGACAACGCCGAGTGAGTATTCGCCAGGAGTCTCCGACGCAACTAATAATCCAACCCTCAGCATTGTCTTTCAGGGGATTTCTGCGGAAACAACGGTTACGGACTATCCAGAAGAATATAGTCTATCAGTTTCGTTGTATAGACGGGCAATAGAGGCAAATGGAAACAGTTGGGTATTCACATTTTCAGATATCTCACCATGAATCTGGGTTCCGAAAGTACTTGCTTGTTTTCTTCCTAGTATACAAAAGATCTCGAGTTTGGTGAAGTAAAAATCATTTTATCAAGTAATAGAAAAGTGCAGGCTCGATAGCTTCTACTATTACGGGGTATTCTGCTCGTATATCACCGCAGGAGTTACTTTCCACCGTCAGCAAAGTCTCGAAACTAAAATCAAAAGGGGTTGGGACTTGTTAGTCGACATATACGCGAAGCTTTCCACTCTATAGCTCCTTCCACATTCAGGAGCACGGCCTACGCCTCCTTTTCTTTTCACCCGGCAACCCCTCGGCGCGCTCTTTAGTTTTGGTCCTTCAAGGTTGTATCGGGAGTATCACGTCTCCGCTCTTCTTAAAATACCAACCTCAGCATATGTCAGCGTCATTACAACCACTAAACCTACTGGAATGCAGTCTCTGTCCCCGAAGCGAGTACACAAGAAAGTATCATTGCAGCAAATAAATAAAACAGTGCACGCACAAGCCGCTCTTACCGCAAGCCGAATATTCGCGGCTACCATCTCATTACACGAGACGCCGAACCTGCTCCCATATACCCTCCAACTCAGGATAGTCCTCCACCGTCGGGACGCAATTATACACCCGCCGCTCCGGCAACGTGCGCTCGTAGCGGTCGCGGAAGATGTGCAGGGACTCCAGCGCGTCCCAGGGATCTACACGTTTGGCGGGTCTCTCGGCCGTGAACGGCAGCGGTGATGGTGGTTGCCCTGCTTCAGCGGGCGGATAGACGCAAAACGCGTGGAATTGGTCGATCTGATCGTCAGAGAGTTGAAAGAGGAGGCGGCGGGGGGTGCTGGGGTGAATGAATGCACCGTGGCACTAGACGATAATATACTAGTAAGCAACTCTCGAACTACGCATAAGGGTTGGCGGGCTAGGGGGATACGCACGCCCTTCTCGTCTTCCCCGCGATCGAATACGACGACACCCCCGAAAAGCCGGGTCTCAGCCCAGTACCCAACCATGTCCGCCACGCCCTTGGGGTACCGTTCGAACTCGCAATACGACCCGTGGGCGAACACCGAGGGTGGTGGGTCAGGACCCTCGGATAGGACGTGTCCGACACCGCCGGGGCCTTTTGTTAGTATGGGCGGAGGCTTCCAGCCTTGAACATCCTCGTGTAAGCCCGCACCGTACTCCTGGTAGAGGAGTGTTGCAAGGTCGTGGCATGCGATGACAGTCATTTCAATTAGGCGTAATTTGAAAGCGGTTGAGCCGATATGTGTATCTTGGTAGGCTCTGAAAACCTTCGCAGCACATTAGCGATGTGGAGATCATGTTGCGATGGTAGGGACACGAGCCGCAGGATTGAATCTGAGATCAGCGGGGCGCAGGTTTGCCCGAAACCGTTCGGCCGTCTCTATCGACCCGGGGCAGAGCTCGACATGCTGTAGGATGGGATCGTGGCGCCTATGGCTAGAGGCAAGCCAGGTTTCCGTGGTTGGGAGGCCATCAATGATCTCAGCGTATGTTGTCACGGCATTCTGTGAAGACAGGAGGTTGGTTAGGGCACTGGTAAAGGCCGTATAGTGGTCAACGTCAAGGTCTCTAATCGATCCTTCCATGTTTAGTGCCTTGGAAATTTTGCGATGACTAGGATATGGCCAGAAGCTGAACCATTCTCACGACAGGACTGTCACTTGAGAGCCATCCCGGGGAACCCGCGACAGAAAATTCGAGTCGCATGAAACAGGGACGCCGCACCTCTCACGCTCTATGAGGATTTATAGAGTCGAAGCAAAGGCTCGAGTGAGCTGTTAGTCCTATACTAGGGGCTGGGTCACGGCTTAATGCGCGGAGGATGTTTTTTGCTATTCTGCTTTGTTCCTCGTTTCTATGACGCGGTTTCTCAAAACCAGGAGGTCGTAACGAATTGGATACCTTGCAAACCGCAACTCATATATATTACTCATTCGCAAAGCTTGACCGTTCGCCGTCAGCCGGCTCCTTCCCCGTCGCCTGTGATGTGCCAGGTGTGAAAGTGAAGGCACTGTATATCTCACACTGTTAATTTTAGGCCCGCAAGGTGACGCATGTGAAGCTGCTTATGCGGCCACCTGCCAGCCTCAGCTGCACCTGTCACCACGTGCCTATCCCACCACAAGGCTACCAAACGCCAAACCACAACAGCTCACCACCACCACCACCACCAACAACCTCACCAACCTCACCTCCAACCCATCGCCCTCATCAACCTCCGCGAACACACGAACCTCAACAAGAACTCTACTTCTACACCGAGACTCTCCAAACCCCACTTCGACAGAACCACAAAGGGCCCGAAAGGACCGCAGTCGAGACACAGAAATGGCGTCGTCGGACCCCAAGGCGCCCGCCGCGCAGAAGACGGAGGAGCCCAAGCCCGAGGAGAAGAAGCCGGCTGCCATCGGCGAGGACGACGAGTTTGAGGATTTCCCTGTTGAGGGTATGTCCCTTTCCCTATCCCCGCCGCCTCTACTCTTCTACTCTCCATACACCGTTTCCCTCCGTCCCCGCCCTCCCCTCCAACCCCCCGCTCGTGTCTCTCCGCCGGCACCACTCCTCTTCCTATCCCCATCCGCATCCCACACCCCACCCCACCAAACCCGGAAAACCAAGCGAAGCTAACAGGGAAAAAGACTGGACCCAAGAAGACACCGAGGCCGCCGGCGGCGCCAACACGAAGCACCTCTGGGAGGAGAGCTGGGACGACGACGACACGACGGATGACTTCTCGGCGCAGCTGAAGGAGGAGCTGAAGAAGGTCGAGGCGGCGAAGAAGAGGTAAACCGCCTTGCAGTATTTTTGCGCGTCAGGTGGGAGGATGATGGACGGACGTGGGAGGAACGTTGGAAGATGGCGGGGTGTTGCTCTTGATTAGAGAGAGGATTGCTATTCCGGTCACTGGGACTGGGATCGGATGGTACACATAGGGTGGGAGGAGGATAGAGGGTATGAGGGGGCCAATATGGTATTGGCGGGTATACATCGATAAACGGGTTGTTCTACGATAATAGACTACGGGTGTCGAGTTCTCAGGGAGTGTTGGCGAACCGACTCCGCTTCTACTCTACATACCCGCAGCACATGCGGCTTAGATACAGTGACACCACTCTTACGCTAAATAAAGCACAGGTACGTCCAGACACATCACATCACAGCCTCGCCCGCCTTCATCTTAACTTAGTTTTTCATTCCGTCAATCCGTTACATACACCCTATGTTCCCCGGGGCAGCTTACTTGCTCGACAGCGCAGAAACACCAGGCAGCTCCTTGCCCTCCAGAAGCTCAAGGCTCGCGCCGCCGCCCGTCGAGACGTGGCTCAGCTTGTCCTCGACGCCGTACTTGGCCGCAACGGTGGCGGTGTCACCGCCGCCGATGATCACAATCTTGCCCTTGGCGGCGCCCTCGACGACGGCGTCGAGCGTGGCCTTCGTGCCGTGAGCGAACTTCTCAAACTCGAAGACGCCCGCGGGGCCGTTCCAGAGGATCGTCTTGGCCTCGTCGATGGCCTCCTTGTACAGCTTGATGCTCTGCTCGGCGCAGTCGAGGCCCATCCACCCGTCGGGGATGCCCTCGGCGGCCGTCGCCTTTCCGACGTTGGCGTCCTTGTCGAACTTGTCCGCCGTGATGAAATCGTTGGGCAGCACGACCTTGACGTTGTTCTTCTTGGCCTTCTCCATGAGCGCGGGCACCGTCTTGGCGCCGGCTTCGTCGTAGAGCGAGCTGCCGATCTTCATGCCGTCGAGGGCCTTGTTGAAGGTGAAGGCCATGCCGCCGCACACGACGAGCGTGTTCACCTTGTCGAGGAGGTTGTCGATGAGCTGGATCTTGTCCGAGACCTTGGCGCCGCCGAGGATGGCGAGGAAGGGGCGCTGGGGCTTCTCGAGGGCCTGCGCGAAGTAGTCGAGCTCCTTCTTCATGAGGAAGCCGGCGGCCTTCTGGGGGAGGTCGACGCCGACCATGGACGAGTGGGCGCGGTGGGCGGTGCCGAAGGCGTCGTCTGGGCAGTGTTAGCATCGGCTTTCAATATCTATCCGCCATCGCACGAGGAGATCTTACTGATGTAGACGTCGCCGAGCGCAGTCAGCCCCTTCCGGAACTCCTCGACCTTGGCCTTGTCTGCCTTGACCTTGTTCCCGTCCTTGTCCTTGGACGAGCCCTCCTCCTCGGCGTGGAACCGCAGGTTCTCGAGCAGCACAACGGCGCCGTTGTCGGCCTTGGAGACCATGGCCTCGACCTCGGGGCCCACGCAGTCGGGGGCGAACTGCACGGTGCGGCCGAGCAGGCGGCTGAGCTCGGGCACGACGGGCTCGAGGCTGTACTTCTCAGTGCGCGAGCCGTTGGGGCGGCCGAGGTGCGACATGAGGATCACGGCCTTGGCGCCGGCGTCGATGGCATGCTTGATGGTGGGAACGGCGCCGACGATGCGCTGGGGGTTGGTGATCTTCTTGCCGTCGAGGGGGACGTTGAAGTCGACCTGGGGGGGTCAGCGGGGTCCATATTCAGCGTGGTGGTAATGGCAGGGGGAAATGTGCGACTGATACTGCCCATATGGAGCCAGAAGCCAGAGCGTAGATGTGCCTAAGCTCTGCGCAGACTAATGCGCGTCACGGTGCATCGCGAAAGCAAGGGTTGAGAGGGGCAGAGCTTACCCTGATGAGGACCCGCTTCCCCTTGAGGTCGACATCGGTGATGGAGAGCTTGTTAGACAGCGACATGGTGCCGGTAATGCGATACGAAGCTCGAAAACGGGAAATTGAGTGTAGAATTGAGCTGAGGAGCGAGCGTTGAATCTTGGGTAGACTGTGTTGGGGAGAGGGAAGAGGAAATAATGCGGTGGTGTACACTGCTCAGCTTTGGTGGGGGGACCTTGAGCGTCATATGTAATGAGGGGTTTCCTGCTTTTGCTGAGGTGGGGTGCTCTCTCTTTTTTTCTCTCCCTCGCCTCAGGATGGCGGGGTAACGGTATCAGCGCGAGTGACGTTTACGTCTTCCCATCTGATTTGCTTCTGACGTGAGCTTCTTGGCGATAAGTCGGGTTAATCTGCCGATATTCCGTACCTAGAGGCAATATAAGTGCTCAATTTCGATTATTCCCTCGAGAGAATTGGGCTTGATTCCATCGCGACCCCGCGGCCACTTACACTGCACGAGCTGCCAGGAGTCTCTACGAACAGCTGCTGCCGGCTTCGGGCGACTCGTAGCCAGCATCGAAACATGACCATCCAGCGCGACGAAAACGTCGATCCCGTAACCTCGGTCCTCTGGTAGCCGCTCGCCGGCCCGACGTTGGCCAACCCGTGGATAACTCCGCCACGCATTTTCGTCGTCTCCGCGGTTTCTCCCGAGTTCCAGCCATGCGAGCCGATAGGTCGTACGAGACGGACTGGACCCGACTTGCTCAGTCAGACTTGTTCTCCGAGACAGCTCGGGTTGTCGCACTTGGCGATGCTCATGATCCCAACCTCATCTCAAACATGGGAGAAATCCGTCCCGAGGGATGAGAGCCCCCTTCTTTGCAAGATGACGGCCCGCGGTCGCGCCTTCCCTCCTCAAAGGGATGTGGCAGGTCGCTCCTGCCACACAACACCGGCCGTGAATGCCTACAGGCTTCCATAATTACCAGTCACATCCAGCCCATTGCGCTGCCGCTGCCTGCTCAATCTCCCTGGCTCTTTCAAACAGTTTTCGCCATAAGGAGCGAGCACCGAGTAACACGGCCCGCCGCTCCCGCTACTAACTTGGCCGGCCACTGCAACCCGAAGACGGATACGACTCCGGCGATCCGCCTCGGATCCAGCTCGACATGGACAGACTGAAGGAGCGCGCAACGAGCGCCCGGCGCCTAACGAGAGGAGCGTGTCACAAGATCTTCGCTCTAGAGTTCGACAAGCCCGACGGCGACGTATACCACGCGTCGCTGGCTCGCGCGGAGACTTCGCCTGCATCGCCCTCTTCGCGCGCATCAAGGGGAACCGCGGCAAGGAGGAGAGCGAGTTTGCCACGATTCACTGCACACCAACCTTCCGGGACCCGAGATATACTACGAGGACTTGGATCCCGGCAACGACGTGTGAGCCGCGTACGTCCTGATAGAGAAGATGCCGGGCCTCCATCTTTTCGAAATGTGGGACGTCCTGTCACTCGAGTACAAGAAGGTTGCGCTATCGGAGATTGCCTCCGTCGTCGTGCAGTTTTCCTTGGTCAAGTTTGACAGGATCGGGTCGCTGTGAGCCCGTCTTCAGCCTCTGCTGGGAGTGTCCCAAGGGACACCGTTCCGCTCGACAGCCGAGTTTCTGGATATCTTTGTCTCACCAGCTGAGGTCGAGTTGGAGGAGTTATCAGGGCTCTACTCGCAGGTTTGAGACTAGGTGACTGCGTTCCTGGAACGCGATGGGGGACGCACTACATTTGCAGGCGCCGTTCATCATGATCGACGCCAACTTTGACGGGCAGAATGACCAGTTCTTACGGCTGACTGACGACTCGCGCCCGCGACTGACAGGTCTTATCCATTCGAGTATGCCTACATAGGGCCGCGCTATATCCTATACGAACACGCGATCTTCATCCAAGACGTATCTTGGTACAAGCACATCTACGCCGAGAACGCTGTGCTGCGCTCACATTACATCGCCGAAATATTCCGACTGCTTTCACACGCCAAGGAGGCCATACTAATCTCAGCCATGAACGCCAAGTTGTATTCGCTGAACGGGTCTCACGATAGCCTCATGAGAACGAAGTTTTCGAGAAAGACTATGATTGGTATTGCGCGCGGCTACCTTGGGAAGCTGAGAGGGGGAACCGGACTCGCGAATTCTGTGCGTTTGGACCATACTCCTGACCGATACTCTCAGACGAGGGAGCTGCTGTCGAATGGCGCCGAGGGGTGAGGCCCTGACGAACAGTTGGGGCTACTGCAGATCTAAAGCTGCCCCTCCTGTCTCACGCCTCTCCGGTCACGGATTGAGAGCTCATGTAAAAGGTTGGCTCGTGCCGTCTGACGGTACGAAGTACAGTGAGCCTGTACCTATCTTGGTTGGACGAAACCCGTAGTTGTTGTGGCGCTGTTTCGGATGTTGATGTTCTGTGCCCGAATGGTCCACTCACGACGCATGCCCAGGATGGTCAGAAGACCGGCCGTTGGAAGCGATGAAAGACGCCGGAATAAACGGCCCAGATATTCTTCCTCGTCGAACATCACCACGGGTGATGGTAGTCATCTTAATGATGCCCCGCTCCAATGACATCGCTCGCCTTAGCCCCTGGATGATGGGCTAGGAATAGGAGCGCACAGCGACAGACTACAGAAACACGACGGCAACATGGCGCCTCAGATTCGTACACTGGAGCGTTAAAAGGCCCCATTCATTTAATAAACAATACGCCAGCCAGTATCTACTCCTCATCCTCCTCCTGATCCTCGTCCGCCGCGGACGACCAACCCCCATTATAAAAGTCATCCGCATCCGTCCCACTCAGATAATCGTCCATCTGCTCGTCCTCGTCCTCGTCCTCACCGCCCTTCCCAGACTTCTTCTTCTCCGCCTTCTTCTTCTCCTGATTCGCCTTCTGCTCCTTCCTCCTCTTCTCCTTCTCAGCCCTCTTGCCCTCCCACCGCTTCTCGAGCTCCGCGGCCTCCTCCTGCGTCTTGTGTATGTACTCGTGCCACATAACCTTGCCGCCCGCGATGCCCTCCTCGACCTTTGTGAGGCGGAGCTTCATCCGCGGGCCGAGCTCCACCATCTTGACGGCGCGCTTCTCGACGCGCCCCTCCTCGTCCTCTCCCTCGCCTTCCTCCTCTGCATGCCTGTGCGAGATTTTCCTCGGCGCCTCATCGACAACCTCCACCTCGGCGTCCGTGTCCGCCTCGCTACCGCTCGTATAATCCGTCGCATAACCCTCCCCATTCTCCCCTCCAATCATGAAGTCCGAAATATCCTCCAGCCTTCCCAGATTCGGCACGCCGCCCTTCCTCGAGCGCGCGGAGAGCAGCTTCTCGGCCGCGTTGAGCCGCTTCAGGGGCCGCGAGAGGCCCGTGGTCTTGGTGGTGATGGCGTAGTGCCGGAAGCTGAGGACAAAGGTCCCGTCTTCGGACTGCTCGCGGTTCAGGAGGAGGACGCGGCGGATGGACTTTAGGGGCGTGGCCTGCGGGTTGATGGGGGGGAAGAGGGACTGGAAGACGGTCGTTGCGAGGGTCTCGAGGTGGCGAGGGACCTTGTTGGGGGAGTCCGAGTTGGAGACGAAGTTGTTCATGACGAGCTGGTTCGTGTTAGTGACCCTCCAGAATCTTCAATATCGTCAAGGACGGGGATAGGGAGTACGAACCAACGGCGGCGCGAGGAACTCCTTCCCTCCGCCACGGGGATAACGCTGCGCCCTCTGCACATCCTTCGCCAGCGAATACTTCTCCACCCGGAAGTGCAGCGTCGGGCCCCTAGGCGTAACCGCGGCCCTCATATTCGTGTTCCCGCTCTCCGACCGCGAAAACAGAAGCAGATGTGACACCCCCAGGGGGCCCGTCATCGTAAGGTAATCCCGCAGCCTGTTCGCCTTCCGCTCCTTCAGCCGCGCGGCCGTCGCAGGCTCCATCACACGCCGCACGTCAGCGACTAGCTGGCTCACGCTCGGCCCGATCTCGCCCGCGCCCACGCGAATCACCATGGATTTGGGGTCCCGCGCCGCGCCACCCCTGGGCGCCTCTGAGCTCGCAGCGCCGTCGGCGCCGACGTGGGTCCTCTTCTTGACTCGTTTCCTGGCCATTGTAAGGTGTGTTGTGGTGGTGTTTGGTGGTTGGGGGTGTAAGAAAGTGCCGCCGAGAAATCGGCGGGAATCGAGTTTCTCACAAAAAATTGGCGGGACGGCGCGATAAGATAAGGAACTTTCTCGGTGAGCGGCGTCTCACGTGCTGATAGATGTCTTGGCGGGAATCTCACCGAGGATCAGGGGTGCCGATAAGGAAAAAAAGTTCACACAGCTCAGAGGGACCCCACTATTTTTCTTCATCTCGTTATCGGAAAGTTGGAACGACATCAGCAAAGCAGGTTGTCAGGAAGCCTGGACAATACTAACAACGAGCCATTGAGGACTTGAGACGAACCCAAGACGAGTCCCAGTAATCGAACAGACACATCGCCAAAAATGAACCCGCCGAAGAGGAGAAAGGTTTCCCACAAGGAGGAGGAGAGGCCGGCGGAGCACGAGTCCGGGTCTGAGTCTGGGGCTGAGGTCTCGCGGGAGTCGAGCCCGGTGCAGGATGGTGCCAATGAGCAGCAGGACGCTGCGCCCAAGTCCTTCAAGGAGCTGGTAAGCCATCCTCTCTGAACAATATCAAGTGCGCTTCCTTACACTTCGCAGGGCATCACGGACTCCCTCTGCGAAGCCTGCACGGCGCTAGGCTACAAAGCGCCCACGCCAATCCAGGCCAAGTCGATCCCCCCCGCGCTGGAAGGCCGCGACATCGTCGGCCTCGCCGAGACGGGCAGCGGCAAGACGGCCGCCTTCGCCCTCCCCGTCCTCCAAGCCCTCCTCGACAAGCCGCAGCCCTACTTCTGCGTCGTCCTCGCCCCGACCCGCGAGCTCGCCGCGCAGATCGGCCAGGCGTTCGAGGCCCTGGGCTCCCTCATCTCGCTGCGCTGTGCCGTCATCGTCGGTGGTCTCGACATGGTTCAGCAGTCTATTGCCCTCGGCAAGAAGCCGCACGTCATCGTCGCGACCCCCGGCCGGCTCGTCGACCATCTCGAGAAGACAAAGGGCTTCTCGCTGCGCACGATGAGGTATCTCGTCATGGACGAGGCGGATAGGCTGCTCGACATGGACTTTGGGCCCAGCATTGACAAGCTGCTCCGCTTCGTGCCGCGCGAGCGGAGGACGTACCTCTTCTCGGCGACCATGTCCTCCAAGGTGGAGAACCTCCAGCGCGCGAGTCTCAAGGACCCGATGCGCGTGAGCGTCACCTCGAACAAGTACCAGACCGTCTCGACGCTCCTGCAGCACTACGTCTTCATCCCGGCCATGCACCGCGACACGTACCTGGTCCACCTGGCGCACGAGTTCGCGGGGCGCTCCATCATCATCTTCACGCACACCGTCCGTGACGCCCAGCGCGTGGCCATCATGCTGCGAGCGCTCGGCTTCGGGGCCATCCCGCTGCACGGCCAGCTCAACCAGACGGCGCGGATGGGAGCCCTCAACAAGTTCAAGGAGAAGACGCGCGACATTCTGGTCGCCACCGACGTCGCGGCCCGTGGACTGGATATCCCCGCCGTGGACGTGGTCTTGAACTACGACCTCCCGCTCGACAGCAAGACGTACATCCACCGCGTCGGCCGCACCGCGCGTGCGGGCAAGTCCGGACGGGCCATCAACCTCGCGACGCAATACAGCGTCGAGGTGCTGGTGCGGATCGAGGAGGCGCTGGGGAAGAAGCTGCCCGAGTACCCGACCGTCCGGGAGGAGGTCATGGTGTTCAAGGGGAGGGTGGAGGAGGCGAATAGGCATGCTAGGATTGAGATGCGGGACCTGGAGGAGAAGAAGAGGGCGGGGAAGGGGGGGAAGACGGTGAGGAGGGGGAAGAGGGGGCCGGACGACATGGATCGGGAGGAGGGTTAGATTTGTCTTTGGGTTGTATGGTGTTTGTAGGTCTTTTGCGGCGGATGGACTCCCGGTCCGCGATACTTTGTCGACAATTTGGCCAAGGCGAGGTAGTCTTAGCTCCTAAATTGAAGTGGGTTTCTCGGGGAACAGCTCGACGTATGGAAAAGGGGAGACGTAGCCCCTGGATCCAAGATTCCTCCAGGAAACAGCGTGAATATTAACGGAAAGAAGCAGATCACTCGACAAAACAGGTACGTTAGGTACAGGGTATCCACAACATCGAACCCACGAACAAGAAAGCAGATCGCAGAGCTCAAAAACAAGACAAGATCCAGACAGAACCAGGGGCTTCTCCGCCTCGCCTCAGAAGTCGTCCGCCTCCGCCGCGTCCTCCCACCTCTTCGCCGGCAACCTCCTCACCTTCCTCTCCCGCTTCCCCTCCCCAACCGCCAACCTCTGCATCCTCCCACTCAACCCCTCCACCTCTCCCTGCAGCACATCCTCTCTCTCCCTAAGCGGGACCCTCCTAGTCGGACTCCGCCCCGCCAGCTCCCTCCTCAGCACCGCATTCTCCCTCCTCAACCTCTCCACCTCCTCCCCGCCGTCCTCAACCAGCACATTCTCCTTGTCCTCCCCCGCACCCGTATTCTTATCTTCGACCTCCACCCCCACAAGCCCCCTCTCCAAAAGCTCAACCTTCCGATCCCAATGCTCCTCCCCTTTCTCCACCTCCGCCGCGAGACACGCCTTCCACCTGCTCACCTCATCCTCAAGCCGCTTCTCAAACTCGGCGGCGCAGTCCTCGCGGATGATCTCCTCCAGCTCGACCATCCGGTCCTCGAGGGTGAGTAGGTGCGCCTCCGCCACGGCCCGCGCCTCGGCCTCCCGCGCTGCTTCGCGCCTCAGAGCCTCGACTTCTTCCGTCAGGCGGGCGATTTCGAGGGCCGCGAGCTCCATTGTTGCGCGATCTTCTGAACCTGCAAACGACATTACCGTCCGCTGCGAGCCGGTATCACTGAAATACCCGCCGTCCCGCGAGAGCGTAGGCGACACAGGATACGGTCCCGGCGTAGGCGTATACCTGTGGTTCGACGGATTCGAGCCCTGCCTGCTATGCCCAGAGTGCCGATTCGGACCCGGGGTCGGATGATTCGCAAGGGCGCTGGTGGCGCGCGGTACCGTGACCTCGCGGGCCAGGGCGCTGTAACGGAGGATCTGGGAGGTGGCGTTGTAGTCGCCGAGCGGGTCGGCGGTGACGATCATGACCGCGCGTTGGGGATTCCGGCGATGGGAAGAAGAGGGGGAGGGGAAGGAGTTTGTGAAGAGGAGCTCCGTGAGCTTGCACTGTCGGAAGGGGACGACGCTGGGCTGTTCGTGAGGTCTCCGTTAGTATGGATTTCTTCCGACGGGGCTCAGGGTCGGTGGAATGGGAAAGTGCTTACCTTGCTCGAGTTCCCCCCGTCGCTCTGCATCTGGAGACACTGCCCCAGATACATCAAGCTCTCGTTGATCTTCCCCGCCTCCGCAAGCGTAGCCCCCTGTGTCTTGGCATCCCTCGCCCTTTCGCTCCCCGCAAGATCCACAACAGTGAGCGTGCTCCCTCCCCACGCTTCCTCCTTCCCTCCCCCCTTCCTACCCCTTCCATCCCGCCCCTTCTGCCTCTTCCGCACCTCGACACAAATGAAACCGTGGCTCCTCGACGAAACGCTATTCGCACCCGTCCCCGCGACTCTCCGTTCACACAACCCCGCCTCAACAACCATGAGCGCCTCCCTCACATTCCCGCAGACAACCTTTTTCAGCCCCGCCACAACCTTGCGATCTGGCGACGCCTCGGTAGACTTGAAAACCAGCGGCCTCCTCCTAAACTCCTTCGTAGCTGTCGAGCGCACGGGGGGCGTGAGGAGGTCAAAGATGCGGTCGTTGTAAACCTCGTGCATGGATATCACGATGGCGTATTCCGCCGCGGGGTCCGCCGAGACGTTGACGCCGCTTATGTCCGGGGTAGTCGGGAGGGTCGGGAGCGGATGCGGCCGCCGGTTGGTGGAGGATGAGGGGTCCTTTGGTTCTATCTTAGTAACTTTCTTGACGCGGGTGGCGGTCGTGGTGCCCATGTAGTGCTTTGCCCTGGGAGTAGATGGGACGGGGTTCCTGCTGAGGGGTGGGAGGCCGGGGGTGTGCTGGAGCTGGGAGGCTTCGTCGACTAGACGGATGCTCTTTGGGCTGCGGGAGGGTGTTTTGTGAGGGGAGAGGCGGAGGTGCGGAGTGACGCGGTAGAGGGAGGCGTGGGAGGTGAGGGAGGTAAGAGAGGGGTGGGAGCGGGAGGACTTCAGGGGTGATCCTACCATGGCTGGTGTACCGGCTCGCGAACCGGCGCCGCGCGACTGCGAGAGCGGGTCCGCAAACATGCTGTCGAGGAACGACGATGCGCAAACGATGGACGCCTCCGAGGGGTCCGATGCCTGCAGCGAGGCCTCGAGGTCAGGTGAGACATTCGGGTCGACGAGGTTCGAGCCTAGGGACCGGAATAGGACGTCGAGCGCAAGCTGCGTGAGGCCCTTCTGGGACCGCGATCCAAGAATCGTATGTGACTAGAGATGCATCCGCATGTTAGCAAACTTCCTCTACCCTCTTCCCACACATTTTTCCTTCCCTCTTCTCCCGTCCTCCCTGTATTCTTTCTCCTTCCCCTTCCCAAGATCACAATATGCAAACTAACCTTCCCCGACCCCGTAACCCCCAACGTCGCAACAAGCCCATCGGTCCCCCACCCCCCAACCGGCGCAACAACCCCCTCCACGAGCCCCGCCACCCCCGCGCAGTGGAAAACATCCAGCTGCGACGCCTCCTCCTCGAACACGCGCGTAAAGGCAAACTTCTCCGTCGCGCGGCGGCGGTCGGCGGGCGGCGTCAGCGTGATGTGCGTGGGCGGGTCGTCGGGCTCCGCGCGCTCGACGGAGAGGAAGCGGTCGCTAGTCCCGGGCGGTGAGGAGGACGGCGGTGGGCGGAGGCGGAGGAAGACCTGGAAGAGGTTCGAGGTCTTTTGGGTGTCCATTTTGGGTGTTCGGGGTTGTCCCCGTTGTTACCGTGCTGGGTGTCAGTTGGGCCGGTTCTAGTGTGTACTCGGAGAGTTTTGTCGTGGAGGGCTGGTGTTGAAAATGTAAGATGTTGAGGATACTTGGTAAGGCTGTTGTGTTTGTGAGATAACGGCCCGGATCCCTCAGCCTGGTTCAACGCGTCCCCGAAAACGCGGTCAACGGCGTCGACTGTGGGTCAGCCTGTGGAGAGGGACGGAAAGAGAGGGTCCAATTGTTTACTCTGTTGCGGGGCAACGGCCAGGAACAAAAATCTTCTTATCTCTGATCTCTATCCTTATCGATAAGATCTTATCGCCGGCCGCTTGGCGTCAGCTGCGCCCCAATGGACCGTGCGTGCACCCCCGGCCAGTGCCTCGACGTCACCAAGTCGGCCGCCTCCCCCTGAGCTGTATCACCCTCTTCGGGTTTCACAAGGATTCCATCACGTTTTCGTTGGCTGGGAGGTATTACTGTGACCAGGCCTGAATGCAATACTGCATTTGTGCGCATGAGCGGAAAATTAGGGCTTGTTTAACCTACTCCAATCCCACGCAGCAGACAGACAGGGACAGACACGACGGCTCACTGCCCGCTTCCAGAAGGCGTCTCGTGAGCATCTGCTTTTTTCCTGCCAACAGATGGACAGAGTCTGACCACCTTCTCCACGTCCTCAACTTTCTCAATCGGGTAACTCGACAACCAGCTCTTAGCGCCCCGATAAACGCCAGTGGCCCAAAAAAGTGGGTTGGCCGAGGATTTCCGGCTCCCAATGCCGCGAAGGTTTGTCGCCACCGGCGCAGGTTTTGACCGAGATGGATAGTACGAGGTTTTTGTTAGCGCGGACCCAGCGAAACGCAGGCTTCTGCCTAAAATTAAATGAGATGAAGGGGAAAAAACCTGATACCGAGGAGCCGAGTGGTAGTCATTCGGTTCGGTGACTCACGGGCGAGGTAATAGTCTTGCTGAGATATTGCTCGTCGTTCAATGGCTGGAGGGGGTGGAGGGGAGGACAATGGGACTTGTCCTCCGAGTCATTTTTTGGTGTTGAGCGGGGTACCTTCTCCTGACGTAGCTGGACGTGGGGGCGCCGTGGTGCACGGGCAAGAAACGTCGAAGGGATTCTCCCAACCTCGAAAGATGTTCATCCCGGGATCGCCTTGGAGCTAGGCTCAGACCATGACCTGGTATCAACACTTGTACATGCAGGCAATGGCTGCACACACTGTAGTACTCCCGTACTGCACGTTGACGTATCCAGCATGGCGGCGGATAGCCGCATCAGAGGAAGTGCCCTGTCGTCCACTGGGGCCCCCGACTCCTGCAGGCAACCTATTATTGTGTGGATCACCGTCGACGAGGGGCGGGGGAGTCGCCTTGGGACACGGGTGCTGTTGACGACGGCGGCTACCGGCGTCATTCCTGTATTGCCTTAGCGCTCAACCTCAGACCATCCCATCCGCCCAGCCCATCCCATCAACACATCACTCGGAACCCCCTAGAACTCGGGTTCGAATATTCTTCTCCGTTCCCAGCCACGGACACCCAAACCACGCCAATGCCCCCCGCAATCGATCAGTATCACCCCCGTACTCGTATCAATCGATACCCCCCAAGAAGCCACATAGCCTCACCCAGGGGCCCCCCGAACAGGGGACATCATAGGGCGACGCAGCGTCGTAACGCCGCGGTCCCACTCTTCGCTTCTCCCCCCGAAATGGCGGTGACGAGCTGGCCCGTCGCAAAACGTCAGAGCCGCTGCAGGCGGGCCCGAGGCCCCACAGCTGGAAAAGAGGGGATCGGTCCCAGGCTGGCGGAGGCAAATGCGGGAGCGCCGTCGAGTCCGGGTCGGGTCGGGTCGGCGAGGCCTTTCTTGTTGTGTTTGTATCTTGTAGCCAATGGGTCCAAAGTGTATTGTGGCACGAGGGTAAACAAGGTGGTTGTAAAACAGTCATATTCATAGCTGCCTGTCAGATGGTTTTCCATCACGTGTCGATTGGGGGGCTTGGGGGGCTCTGGAACCTGATGCTACTGCACCCGCTGCGGTAGGTACGTACGTGCATGTAGCATTAATTACTGGAGGAGGGGGGAGGGGAACGCGAGATCCCAGCGGGGCGGCGCCGGATTGGCTGGGCGCCGCCTGCGTCTGCCAGCGCCGGAGGGGGACGTCAGGAAAATTTATGGAGACTCCAACGATTTTTCCAGCCTACTTCTTCAGCGGCACCCCTCCCCCAATTCGAAACCTTCCTCCTCTCCTCCTCCGTCACCAACTCCAACAACAACACCAGACACCACAGTCAACCAGAACATCACAACCGAGATCCCAGAATAATATACACCACACAGCAACTTCGTCGAGAGCAATGTCCCGCGTCGCTGAGCTGTAAACGCCCACTGCGGGGGGCCGCGGCGCGAGGGATACCTTCCTCCGCCCGCCTCGTCCCCCGCAGTCCCGCAGCCCATCGAGACAGACAATCCTGATATTTCTCTACCTACTCGACCGAAGTTCCATCACCAGGCTTCCAGCTGTCTTTGAGCCTCTGCTCTGGGGATCGCAGAGCCTGCTACCAGTTCTTAACAAGTCTACCAGTGGCCAGTCTTCCGCTGGCCTTCTTCCTCGACCTTGACCTCTCGAGTCGTCAATCGCCTCGACCTGACACCCCAGAACCTACATCTTCTTTCCGAAGTTCGATTTCGTGCCTTATTTCCGCCAACTGACGCTATCTACGTCGACGATCTCGATCATATCACCTATCTCAAGCGACACATTGGGATACCATACCACATACCAGGCATCAGACCACATATTGCCAGGCGGCCACCACATTTAACCTTTTAACACCCCCTACCACACAGACCATGCCGTCTCATCACCGGCCGCAAAAGCCCACAGCCATCACCCTCAAGGTGACCAACCGCCGGGTGGCCCAGCCCCCGACGCCGGATCTCTCCGGCGACGAGGGCTACTCCGCGCTCGAGGATCTCGACGAATCCGATGACGAGGACGAGGAGGATGTATACGCGGCCGAGGAGGAGCACATCATCGGCCACGCCGGCAACAATGTGCGCTCCCCTCGGCCGTTGTTTGACATTGAGGTCAACCCCGAGCAGGAGGATGACGGTGATGACGAGGGGGACGACGAAGACGAGGGCGTCGAGGAGGAGGATGACGACCCCGCCTACCAGGACGACGATGACGACGAGAAGAGCTGGAACGGCGTCTCGGCCGACAACTCGGACGCCGAGGCCGACATGTCGGACCCGTTCGCCCCCATCCACACCGAGCGCCACGTCCGCTTCGCCAACGTGCCCGACTCGGACTCAGACGACACCGACACGGATGACGACCACGCCGACATGTTCCCCGACATCTTCGTCGACCAGGCGGCGCTAGACCCGGCCATCCGCCGCGCCATCAACCGGGACCCCGACGAGTCGTCGGGCTCGGGCTCCTTCTGGGACTTCCAGGGCGGGTTCGAGTATAATAGCAGCGGGGATTCCGACGTGGACATCTTCCTGCCCAGCGCGCCGCAGACGGCGCCCCCGTCGGATGACGACCTCACCCCCACCGCGACGCCCGTGATGTCTCAGGCCATGGGCCTGCAGTCCGGCGTGCCGTCACCCACCCGAATCTCGGACCTGCCAGTGGATCTCGATGGCTTCGACAGTAAGTTGCCGTCAAAGATCCGCTGCGTCCGGACCTCGACACGAGCCCTGATGTATAATTGCTAACGTACGCTCGCAGCCGACGGCGACGACACCACGGAGGAGGACGTGCCCGAGCCGCTGGTCCGCAAGCGCAGCCGGCGCTCCGAGGCGGACGATGTCTCAGACTCGGAGTACACGCCCGTCAAGTCTGACCGCGGGAAGCCCCGCGTGGGCCGCTTCAACCTAGACAAGTCTGATCGCAAGCCCATTGCAGTGCTGAACCCCATCACGCGCAAGATGATGATCTTTACCCCGCACCGCCACCGCCAGCTGGACTTGTCGCCGGAGCAGTTCGACTTTGCGTTCTACAGCTCCGTGGAGATGACGTCGTCCAGCGCCCTGGACGGGACCATGATGGACGCCATGTTTGCGAACAACACGTTTGGCGACTTTGTGAACGGGACGGACCTCGGCGACGTGGACGCGCTAGTGCAGTCCGCCCTCATGGCTGGGGAGTCCGTCGACGACAGCTTCGACTCGGAGCTCGGCGCCGACGAGGGCGAGAAGTCGCTTGACATCGATGACTTTATCACGTTCGCCGCGGGGGAGCTTTCCGACAGTGAGTCGGAGCACGGGTGGGGAGACCCCAACTCTACCCCCGCTGGCCCGTCTGCCAGCGACGCCGAGATGCTGAGCCACCTCACCTCGGCGACCGTCGGCGCCTTCCGCCAGAACCAGATTACGCAGCAGCTTATATTTAGCAACAAGGCGACGCAGGACTCGCTTGCGTTCAGCGGGCCATTCAATGATACTGCGATCCGGGGCCTCAAGTCTGACCGGCTGGCGACGGCACAGACGCCGCTTACACCCACGCCGGTGAGGAGGAGGCGGAAGGGGGACGTCGCGGAGCCGCCCACCAGCCCGCTTGCGGCGGTGGAGAGGAAGAGGAAGGCCTCGGGGCAAGGGGGCGAGGGGCATAAGCGGCAGAGGAGCATTTCGGACATGGCGTTGCTGCATGTTTAGACTCCTGTTTTTACTTAATCTGCCGGGTAGAGAGGTGGTATCAAAGGTGGAGATGTAAAGTCTTTGTGAGGAGGAAAGCTGGGAGTGGAAAAGAAAGAGGTAAAGAGGGGAAGAGATAAAAGGACGGTGAGGACGGCGTGACGGGATAGTCACCCCTGGCCTCGGATGGACACTAAATCCACAGTACGAACTTTTTTATTCGACATTTACCACGACGGTTTCTTATATTCTCCTTTGTTCTTTTGATTCTTTCGCACGTGTCGTTTTCTGGCGGCTTTCTGCTTAAATTGTTCCTCTTTTCCTCTTCTTCTTTGGAGCTGTTCTTGTTGTTTTCGGGCGGTCTCTGGTGTGTTTGGTGTGGTTGGTTGTTTTGTCTGCGAGGTCCGCGAGGACTATGGCTTATGGCAGTTATGACTCTAGAGAAAAGTTATGAATGAGAGTGAATGTTCAAATGTTCAATTGTCTCCCCTTTTCCCCGCTTAGAGTGAGTCGTGTTTTTCTTAGCGATCTAGAGAGGATATGGGAATGCGGGAGGGTGTAAAAGAGGGGGGAGGACGAGAGATGATGTAGAAAGGGGGCGTAGAAGAAGGGATGGAAGACGAGACAATAGAAGAAAGAGGGGCGTGGAAGAGGGAGGGGGAAAGAGACATGTGGAAGTGAAGGAAGGGTATGGGAAGATGGGACCGGAGGCGAGGTCCAAAGAGTCACGGTCCCAATACGCGGACATCCCGCACAGGCAAATACCAACATCCCACCGTTACAGCATATCATCGTATCACCACAAGTCACTCGGCACAGGAACAAAAGCTCGCCCTTCAACTCGGTATATTCCCAAAGCCCCCGTCAACCCATCGACCCAGTCCCACCCCGATCCCGGTACCCCAGGACCAGAGCCAAAGATCAGACCAAACGGGCGTCCTTCCCAAAAAAACGACGGGAGCTCCCACCAGAACAGAAGAACTAAATCCCCCATCCCGGTGAGTTAACAATCTTGTCGGGAAACAAAAAACCGAATTAACGACCGCCGCGTGTCCGTGCTTCCTGGAGTTGTTTCCCAATCCCGCAATATCCCAGATATTACCATAAACATTCCAAGCATTAGGCCGTCATCAGATACCAAAAAAAGCAAGACGCCTTCCTTTCCCGTAAACCGTCATTAGTCGAGAGGAAAACATGCTCGAAACCAGGAGCGGATGGAAGACCCGTAGCGTTCCCTCCACTCAGTGTCCAATCTGTGTAGTTCAAGAACGAAGATTCCCAAACGCCAGACGAGAGACAAAGGAGCGGTTAGAGAGCGTCGGTGATCCAGAAAACCAGTTTGAAACAACGCAATAACCAGCCAGGGAACAGACGAACAAAACGACGGGCGTTTTCAATCTGGGGAAGACTCCGTCGCGTTCCGTAACGGAACAAAAAAGTGTAATCAGACGTTACCCAGCACCCAGGACTCAGAACTCAGTGCCAAGTACTCGGGGCACTAGGAACAATACAATCTGTGCTTGACCAGCCACCTAGACGCCGCGAGGCCTGGGCGAATGCCCGCCCACCTCCATCACGTCGTCCAGGTGGTTACACATCGCGACGAACAAATCAAAGAAGAGCTTGCTGCCCCCCTCCTCCATGGCAATCTGCATCGTCCCGCTCCGCTTGAAAGTCCTGCGGCACCGGATGATGAGCGCAAGGTAGTGCGCCCTCAGCCGCGAGTCCGAGTCGGGCGTATGCGCGTAGGCGTACGCTGCGGAGCGGAGGATGGTGCCGACGTCGATGCCGGACTGGAGCCCTTGCTTGCGGAGGGACAGGAGCTTTAGGTCCTCGAGGCCGTAGCGGTCGGCGGCGCAGTAGATTGCCGTGTCGCGGAGGACTTCGTCACCCGCACTGGAAAGCCGGACCGTCGCGTCGCTCGTGGGGCGGGACGATACTGAAGCGGGGGACCGGCCGGGACCTGGGGAATACGGCGAGGCGTCCTCCAGCTCCCAGGTGTCGCGGGAAGAGTCGCGCACGAGGCGCGGGTAGTAGTCACCCTTGTAGAGAAACTCCAGCACGGCGGAAAACACCTCGGGCTCCTCGTCCGGGAGCGAGATGCGCGTGCCGCGCGGGTCGGGAGACGGGGCGCCGCGGCACGCGATGTCGAAGAAGGGGGCCTGGCGGAGGACATCCTCGTGGGCTGCGAAGAGGCGGGCCTCGCGGCCGACGGCGAGGGTGACGATGGGGGATGGCGCGGGCGCGGCCGACGGGGGGTCGTGGGGTCGTCCCGGTCGGGCGCGGTCGCCTTTGAGGGAGCGCTTCGATGCCTTGGGGTCCCGGTGCTTCTTTAGGCGAGCGGACTTGTCGATCCGGGTCTGGTCTTGCGACCTGAAGGACCTGGATAGCATGGCGCCGGTTGGAGCGGGACTCGGCGGGGAGGTAGGCGGGGAGGGGGGAAGATCCGAGACGGAGACGCTCGCGGGACGAAGCCGTGAAGCCTGTATATCCCACTACTAATCCCGCAATCCCAAGGACGTTTTCCCTCCTTGTATCCCGGCGCCTATCTTCTCCAAACGCCGAAACTTAAGGAGCGACCGAAAAGAGCGGGGATTGTCGCGCAAGGAGAGGGCGCGACAATAAGAAAAAGAGGGGCCCGTGAGGAATATCGCTAGAGGGATTGTCTCAAACGAGTGGCTAGGGATATTCCCAGAGATCTTTGCGGCCCTTGTGGTGGGGATGGAGAGAGGGGAGAGAGAGGAGAGGTTGAAGGTGGGGAGGGGGGCGACAAGCCGTATATATTGTCGCGCTCGCCCGCCGTAATGCGTATTGTTTAGGCGGCAGGGCGCACGTCGCTGTCGCTGGGGGTTTGGCGGCGCACAGCGCTTGCCGCCTGCTTCCCGGTTTTGGGGCTGCCGAGTCATCGCCGCGGCCAGTCAGATCGTCCGGTCGTTCTGCAGTCACGTCGGGTTCCGGTACGTTGGTACCAGGCTCCGCGCCGTGCCTTCCTGGAGCCTGCGGGTGTGCAGAGGTACATCGCGGGTGTGTGGGAAGGTGCGCCCGGCGCAATGCCAGGATCCGGGATTGCGTACGCGGAGGCTTCACTTGACAGTCTCAATCCGGCATCATGGACCGAGGTGCTGGCAATCGGCGCCAGGAGCCCAGAATCCAGGACCCGATGATGGCACCCAGCGGGACCAGAATCCAGGACCCGATGATGGCACCCAGCGGGACCAGAATCCAGGATGGGGGAAGAGGCATTCCCATCGCCAGGACCCGGCCTCGGGAATCCCAAATCCAGGATTCGGGGAGAAGACGTTCACACCGTCGAGACCCGACACGGACACCGGAGGCCCGGACACGGACACCGGAAGCCCGGAATCCAGGGTCTGGGAAGACGGTCCCGCCGCCGAAATGCGACACCGCGAATCGGGAACCTGGGGTCCATCGGGACGTGGTCCTGTCACCTAGACTTACATCGAGGATCCAGAATTCAGGTCTTGAGACTAACATGTTGGGCACTCAAAGTCAGAAGCCCCGAATTCAGGACTCGGCATCTATCCAGTCGTCCGAGGTCTAATTCGTTGCCATTACGAGTCATCTGTGTTTTTTTGCTCGCCCTGCTCGTCCACTCACGCGAGCCGGGTGAGCAGGGGGTGAACAGCGGCGAACGGGGGTAGGCCAGGCATGGGGCAATACAAGGTACTCCGTGTAAAATCCCCAAATCCGCACCAGCCGCATTCCTGGAAAGTGAGCTTCACGATTGAGGAACCGAAATCCTGTCTACAGTATTCGAAGGAGGCCTATATATAAAGCCTCTGCACTGCAACACTTACCGGATACCCGCACGCACACAAAATATGGGGAGACTTAGGAAAGCCAACTTGGCCGGGCCTGTAACGTTGACTGCCGCTGCATGTACGCCAAGCGACTGCCCCCAGGATGTTTGAACTTCCCCTTGCTTCAGCGTGGGCTTGTTCGGCCATTCCCGACCCCAATGGCACATTTCAGGCAAGAGCTAACCTCTGCATACCAGACCAATGCGTCGGCGCTCTGATAAGCTTTTTTTAACCCGAAAATATTCTTCGATTTTGCTACGTCAGCTCTTAATACGGCGACTCGACCACACCCTAGCTTGTGCTATATGATTGGCCTGGCAGTGTATGGGTGGGTGTTTTAAAGAGAACGAGGTATGACCCCTTTCAGCCAAACCTTCCTATGGCAACCGTACCTACGCTGAGAACAGACTATACCGATAACATCATGGGAGGCAGCGTTTCACATCTCGCAGTCGCCGTTCTTGGCTCGACGTGCGTAGCTGAATTTACCGTGATGAACGGCTCACTAGCAGACCTCTGCCACTAACCTAGTATTCATACATGCGGTGCTTATAGAGCAGGCCCGGACGCTGATTCGAGAAGCTCGCCATATCTCGGGCTCGTCGCGCGGGACTGGTCAGGAGTACCGGCCCCCTTGATTGCGCTGTTACCACCGAGTACTGACATTTGTCGACGCGTGTCCAAGCTCATTCACATAAAAGCCACGTCAAAAATTAACGGTTGTTCTCTTATTGTCTCGTCGAGAATCGATATTATAGCCCCTAAATTATAGCTTCTCCCTTCCGACTTTTCATTATAAGAAGTAGGGTTCCAAGATGGCATTTACAGCTAGTCCCCTCCGTTCCTTTCCACCCTCCCTCTCTTTCTAGGGAATCATAACCCTCAGTCATTATCGGGAGGAAGGAATATCCACTATCAATCATTGATGTCTGGCTTATTGCATAATGAGCCCTGAGCCGCTTCATGGCCTGGAGTGGTGCGTTGTGGTAGAATTAGAAACGTTGTAGTCCCTGGTACGTTAATGAGGACGAGTTGGACCAGACCATATATACTCACTTAATATCTGAGCACGGTCCACCAGTACGTACTTAAAATAACGTACTCTGCAGTAATAACTGATGGCGAATGAGCGAGGGAAACCGTCGAGGCGTACCGGGGCAAGAAGCTGCTATAGGGAGGTTTCATATAGAAGTGGTGCAATCACGGACTTCTGAAACGAGAGGGAAAGACATCGTACTACGCGGATGGCGGCGACTTATGGGGTTGTATCTGGCTCATCGGCTAATATGATCAATCTGCTAAGAATACCTTGAGAGAGAAGGCTGTTCGCTGACAGCTTTCGTCTCGGTTGGAGGGGCATTTGATATGTATTCACAAATACTTGAGCTTCTTTTGCAAAAGGGAGCCGACCCAAATGCCGCGGATGTTGACGGACCGTACTCTCCTTGATGGCCGGCGGCTCCGAGCTTTTGATTTCGAGACACTACCAGCAAATATTGAGGGAATAGGGTTTGCTTAGGCTTATAAACCAAGACATTAACGATAGAACGGAACTCTTCTATAGAGGCTGCATGGCAATTGATACTTTTGCTTGAGTTCCGGTTGGCTTTCTGTCATAATCAAGCCTCAATTGGCTATTGCCTTTTTCACTTTGTCAGAGTGCCGAAGACGTGCGGAACGACTTCGAACCTAGACTCATCTGACGGCTGCGCCAAATCAATCTTTTCCCAATGGCCTAAATCCCCTAGAGTCTTGCTCGTTCGACGGCAAAGGCGGCAGCCGCCCATCATGTATTTCCAAAATATATCCGTGAATCCTATTTCGATGTCAAAAACGAGGTAATCGTGTGCTTCAAGACCAGAGGTTGCTTCTTACGCTGAAAGGCCGGGACCGCGGTCCCGTCTTCTGCCCGGACATGCTCGTAGACGTACCACCGGCCGCCCTTCTTGAGGTAGTTGTGTAGCAGGCGAATGTTCTTCTCCGGCTCGGGAATGCTGCACAGACATTGTACGGTGACGACACAATCCACGCTCCCAGGTTCGATACGGCCGCCCCATGCTGTCGGATTGTCGAGGTCCTCGATGCCGACGGGCACTACCTCATATGTGCCCTCTAGTCCCACGTCCTTGACGCGCTGTTTCAACGCAGCAGCCGAGTGGGAGTTTGGTTCCACGCCGTAGATCTTGGCTGGGCCGCTGCCTCCCCGGCTCTTTGCCTGCCCGGCGACCTCGGCAAACACGTCCGCCCACATACCGCTGCCGGCCCCGATCTCTAGGATAACGCCCTCGACCGGCTGCCCGACGACTTCGTTGCAGATACGTCCCTCGCGAACCCGGCCCTCTAGAAGCGCGCGGACTCTCGGCTCTGCATTAGCCTTGACGTCCGGGGCGATATAAGCCCATAAATTCGCGAACCAGGCTTCGTGGAAGGCGGGCCAAGATGTCAAGATGGATAGATCACCTGACGCGACCAGTTTGAGAATGGTACGGAAGAAGAACCAGGCGGAGATGCCCAGTAAAATCCAGGGCCGAACTAGTCGTAGGAACATGACGGCGTTTTTATATTTTTTTCCTTTTTCGAGGAGATAAATGAGGGCGTAACGGGAGTGTTGTAAGTATCTCGGGGTCAACGCTATTTATTCCCTGATCCGAACAGTCCCCGCAGTTGGGTTAGCAACGGGCATATTATTTGTTCCGGTCTCGGGTCAAAGCGATGTCATAACACGTGACTAAACAGGGAACGAGAAACCTCCACTGGCAGCATGCCATGATACAAGAAATTGCAGCCTGTGTGTCTCAGTAAAGCGACCGACTAATTAAGACAGCTATGAGAAGAGAAGCTTAGATTAGATTGTTAATATTTCACGAGATGTACTCACCCGAATAGGTTTGCAGCATAAGAATGTTTAAGTTCATATCCTGCAGTTGTCAACTAACCGGTTGTTGGAATGGGCATGATGTGATATGCTGTTTACTCAAGAGTATGAGACAGAATATGCAATGAGGGAAGTAATCCCTGAATTGGATTATATCAGGACCCTGTAAAATGATATACAACCGCCGACACCGGCGTTCTCCATGTAGCCGATAGAGTGGTTTAAGGAGTCAAGCACTCCTACACCGACATTAGACGGGAATATATTCCAAGGCGGGTCCGGTTATCTGACTCCATTGGCGGGTAACGCCACGGACGTACAATCAAAGACGACGTCACCCTACTACGAATACACACGCGTCGGTCCATTCATGACTCCGCTTCTCATTCTGCAGGCGTAGATTCCCACGCGTACCGTGGGCCTCAGCGATATTGGATCAGGCCAGGAGCTGTGCGCGCATCCTAGAAGTTTTAAGTCGAGGCTCCTCTGCGCCGTTGCCCTGGCGTTTCAAAGTAAACATACGGAGACTTGTTGGTTTCTAGCTTCTATTCTAGCAGAATGCGTTTCTCACTTTTACAATGCCCAGAAAAGAACCGTGCAACGCCCAACTCGGAATCATACAGCCCAAAGCCTAACTGATGACTTGCTTCCTGCACCACCGCACCCTCACCGGGGTATTCGACTAAAGCTCATCCCAGCTCATCCCCCGCAACGCAGCCCTAACGGCCTCCTCAACCATCTCCTCCTCTTCCTCCGCGACACCCCCTTCTCTCGCCTTCTTCTTCGCTCCCCTCATGGCCTCCCTGATAGCATCTCCAACCACGTCYCCCCTTTTCTCCCCCCCCCCCCCCCCCCYCCCCCCCCCCCCCCCCYCCCCCCCCCCCCCACCCCCCYCCCCCCCCCCC